>CAMZMU010000042.1:37340829-37528780 GCA_947311845.1 Poa pratensis
GCCTCTCTCTACTGTGGACGGAGAGAGGATAAGCTCCAAGGTGCTTCTAGCCGACTATAAAAAAGGTGTTGACTCCGCTTCGGTGATGAAATCTTGTTGGACTCATCAACATCGGCGCAGATGAGAACGATCGGTTCTTGAAGGCTTTGTCACCACGTAGTGTACTTTCTGTTGTCCGCTTATTTGCCACGTGGTTTGTGGTAGACCCGTGAAGATAGTGTCGCGTGCTGATCTCTTTTGGTGGCATCCTTTTTCTTTCGTTTTATGTGCAGTTTTAATTCAGCATTAATGTATTAATGCTTGGCTTTGCATACAGTAGCATTTTGATTAATCAATAAAATACGCCTTGTTCTTAATTGTAAAACGTTTTAATTAGTAGCTCAACATTTAGGAACAGAGGAATTCAACCAATGCAGGAGGGCGGGGACATCTTCCTTTTCAGAAATAAAGCCAAAAGATACACTGGTCAGCAGGAATTATGTACATAAACAAACGTTGGGCATGTATCCCAGGGTGAAAGCAAGGCTGTTCGTTCTCACTGTCTTGTGACTTTCTGGGGTACATGCCTAGGATCTAGTTTCAATGACTTAGAGGTACAAAGTCACCGAGGCAAAGTCACCATTCTTGGCCCTACATCTCAGATCCAACGTATCAGATTGTTCCAGAAGCACATACTAATAAAAATATAATTGGTCAGAAAATTTTGAATTTTTCCAGAATCCTATCCTCACTGATTGCTCTTCCCAATCATTTTGCATGTTACCCGGAAACACAGTAAATCTCACCGGAATCCTAATCATAACCATCTATCAAAAACAGTGGGAGTCACAAACATACTCCCTCCGTTTTCAATTAGATGACTTCATTTGTTTAAATGTGGATGCACCTAGACATGTTACATGTATAGATACATTCACATGTGGATAAATGGAAGTCATCTAATTTAAAACGGAGGGAAGTATAAAGAAATTCTTTCTGAACATTGGATGCTCCAATAGCATGAGCAACAAAGGATATCACATGCAATGTTTCAAAAAAAATAAAAGGAATGCACCTGCAGGTCACACTCTCTGAAACCATTCCGTGCCATCATTATTAGATGTTGGCAAAGCGGAAAAGTTTTGTTTTTTTGCTTTTGAGCTCTAGAAGATCTGTATTTTAAAAAAAAATCAAAAATTATATTTAAAAGTTTCAACACAATCTTAAAAAAAAAACCATGGATGTTCCCACTGATGTTATACTACAAGCATGCAAAATTTAATGCAAAATCTTTATATTATATACTACACAAAAATAACAAAATATGGAGATTTGAAACTACACATGTTAATTATACTCAGATTTGTAAATTTTTCATTTTTGTGTAGGTTTGAATACAAAGTATTTCGCATTGATTCTGCCGTCTATAGGATACATCATCGAGAACATGCATTGATTTTTTTAAAGATTTTTGTGAAACTTTAAATATTTTTTAAAAAGTTGAAGTAGGGAGACACTCGTGTGCAAGAAATCTCTACTCCAACGCGCGCTTTTTGTAGCCGAAGAAGAGGCCGTCCGTTCTGAGTAGAAAGCTCAAGACCGGCATCTTTGTTGGCTTTACGGACCGGCGTACTTGTGAGTTTTTTAAACCGGCAACATGTAGTTGTACCAACTATATTAGCAGGCTTCTGTCGTGAAAAGTCACTTGGAGCTTTTCGTTTTTTAAAATTATCATTTTTAAAGTTTCTAAAAATTATGAAAAAAAAATCCTAAATGTTGACAATAACATATTGTACGGTCATGCAAACTTTAAAGAGCGAAATAGTTTGTATTCCAGACTACACAGTATACACAAAAATGATAATTCTGACGAATCTGAATTTTTCGAATTTGACACTCTTCACCAACTTAGACCAAGAAATTTGTCATTTTACACCTTCTGAAATACAGAATATTTCGAATTATTTTTCTCGCACTGTAGAAATTATCATTGTTCTAGATTCAGGATATTTTCAAAAAAAAATTGAAACTTAGAAATATCGTATGGCATACTGCCCTCCTGGACCTGGTCTGCCTGTGTACCGCGTGTGTCTGTGAGTAACGTCAGTCGCGAGAGAGGGAATCACATGCTCAACATTGATCTTGCACTCCTTGCCACGAAGTTTTAATATGCTCTACCTGCTAGCTACCTCCTCCTGCTTGCCGTCGTGCCACGGTAAGAGTCTAACGCAACAACTAATTCTAAAATCTGCCTGCTCGAGGGCGTCAACCAGTATGAAGCCCAAAACTGTGCAGGTCGCATCCAACAAAAATCTGCACCGAACTAGGTTGGCGTCGGAGATATGGCGCTGACCCCATTGGAAGCATCAAATGTCAAAATGTGTTTGCGCCGAGTGCCCACGTTTCAGCTCTATCCTCGTTGGCGCCAGCCCGATCACCTCGGGGGTCAGATTTAAAAATAGTATCGCACAAGGATCAAATCTGACAATAATTTCATCAAAGGGTCAGATTTGGCAAAAAAATATGCGGTTCTTGTAGGCGCCCCAGGTTGGGATGCTTGGCCTGTGCATGGTAAAATGGAAGGTAGCTCTCCCATCTGTGGTTTCGCTAAGACGGATCCTCGTCTTCAAAGTGAACGGTCTTTTTTTATTCTTGGAAAACAACATAGCCACATAGGGGACATGAGTGTTTATGATGGGAAGCACACGGGATTACCGGACCCCAAAATCTGCAAGGACGGGGCAGGATGAATAAATTCGCGGAAACGTGGGGAAATAATGGCATCATGTTTCGAGTTCAGGGGGCCATACTGCTAGTATCTCGTAGTGGATTTTCGCCCGATCCGTAGAATTTACTCCTACCAACTGAGATCCGAATGTGCAGTGATCAAGCAATACTGCATCGGCAGTACAGAAAACAATTGGGTAACCAAAGCAACGTCGACGCTGAACTGATGCGTTCTGCGAGGAATTTACTCTGAACAAAGACGATGAGTTCAACATAGCAACACTCAAATTAACACGCCAAACAGGCAATGTGCATTTAGGTTAACTAACTGGTTCGGACCATAAAGACGACATACCACCACCACTAGTCCACTAATATAAACACGCCACGCATGCACACGCAGCACACCAGCTCACATAACATAGCAGCACCGGGTTTGCACTTCAGCCAGTGTTCTGCATCCCGGCAGCGATGCCCTTCATGGTCAGGATGAGGGTGTCCTCGAGGCCTGGGGCGTACTCGCTTGTCGTGTTGAGCTTCACGAACTCGGCGGCTGACTTCCCCGGTTCCATGATCTCCTTGGATAGATGAGGCCCGGGGTTTGAATGGAAGCTTGGGTCCCTGATGCGCTTCAGCGTGTAGGCTTGGCAAACATTCAGCGCTGTGATGTATGAATCACGGAGGCGCAGTCTCTGCCTCAGGTGAGGATCACCCTCCAGGAGGTCTTTGTGGCCAGCAACCTGGATTTTACAGTCACATTAATTGCAGTGAAGGAGAAGACATGGTGAAGATTCAACTATAATGAATGCATAAAGGTATTGTAGAATCACCTGTAGAAGAAGCTGCTTTGTTTCTTCATAGTTTGCTCTAAGACGCGCCCCAAATGACCACAAATTGTCAGAAACTAGCAGCTTGTCATACAGAGCTGCTATACCTGGATCCCCTTGGCAAACACCATCTCAACCAAGTCTATCGTAACCCTGAAAAACGGCCACTCGTTGTACATCTGCTGGAGGGTTTGAAGATTACGTATATCCTTTTGCAAGACATGCTTGAATGCCGCACCAAATCCAAGCCACACTGGTAGGTGGAATCTGGTCTGTGTCCAAGCAAATATCCAAGGAATTGCACGTAACGATTCAATGCTCCGCTTGGCTTCCGTTTTGATGGCCTACTTCCAATATTCATCCTACCATATTCCAGCTCTGGTGTTGCCTGTTTGACATAGATGCAAAAGCAGGATCACTACAATTATCATACGCAATTTGAAGGACTGGAGCGCTTAGTTTTCCTACTAATTTTTGTAGCGAATGATGGCAATACAAGAAATATAAATAAGTTAATTGACCTGATATAACAGCCTAACTTTCTCAAGTGGCTAGCTGAGTTCCCACGTTGACACAAGGTGAAACTTTGTGCGCTAAACAGAAGCTTCATGCTTTATTTAAAAGATATATTGTAAAACAGTATTTGGCTAAAAGAAAGTAAACAAAGGCATCGTAAAAGGAACACAAATAAGAGTGAAGACTTACAAGGCGAAAATACTCGACAAATCGTGGTTCCTGGAAGACAATGGATCGGTATTCTTCTGTGGCAACAACAGCCATTTCATCCATCAAAGCCCGCCACTCTGGTTTTGGTGAGATTGGTGGATGCATACCATGTTCTAGAGTAGCAGCTGTAAAACGTTGGAGCGTTCTAAAGCACAAATGCTCCTCTCCAAAGGACTTCTCAATGACTTCACCTTGAACAGTTACCCGAAGTGATCCGTGGATAGTCTCTGGAGGTTGTGACAGTATAGCAAGATGGGTAGGACCCCCACCTCTTCCAACAGTACCCCCTCGTCCATGAAACATAGTCAACTTAACCCCAAACGCCTTAGCAACCTTAATGAGCTCCTCTTGAGCTTTGTACAGTTGCCAACCAGCAGAGAAACGGCCAGCATCCTTCCCAGAATCGAATACCCAATCATTACTTCTTGCTTTCCATTGATTCTATTTCTGTACCACCAACGGAGAAAAGCCGGGCTAGAGCCGCTGGTGCAGCTTCCAGATCTGCTAGTTTTTCAAACAATGGTACGACTCTCAGTGGCTTCTTCACATGACATTCGCGCTGCAGGAGCTCAACTGCTAGAACATCTGAAGGAGCTGTTGCCATAGATATTACATACGCACCAAAGCTATCAGAGGGGAGTTCAGCTATCACATGAAACGTATCTAATACCTCAGCAATTTCATTCGTCTTGGGAAGATCAGGACCAAATAACGGCCTCTTTCCATTGAGTTCAGACAGTAGCCATTCTTGGCGTTTCTCCTCTGGCCATCCACGATATGATCCGACTCCAAGGTAATCAGTTATGGCATCCATAACATCGGTGTGTCTTTCAGATTCTTGCCTGATATCTAGTCTGACAAGGGACAATCCAAATGTTGACACTTGCCGCAAAAAGTCAAGAAGACTGCCATCTGCAATAGTGTGATCACCACAGGCACAGAGAGATCTGTAACAGAGCTCAAGAGGCTCCAAGAACTGCAGAAGAAGAAAACACGGTCAGATGTAAGATATATGAAACAGATATGATACTACATATCTTGGAAAAGTTTGAACTCCAATAACTTTACATTACTATCATATCCTCATATGGTGTTGAAAGTGCGAACTAGTAAGAAAATACATGTATTTTATCCTGGCATATTAAAATAAACACTTCACTTTTAGATGGAGTGGGGAGGAACTGCTGATGGACCGTTTCCCCTTATCTTTGCTATTTGTGACAACCAACATATCTCGGTCGAAGAGGCTGTGACTAACCAGATTCATCTTACGCGTTCGCTTGATCCGGCTGCGGCAGCCGCCCAGTGGGGGTGCTGCTCCAGCTTATCAACCAAACGGCCCTGGTAGAGGGTTTGGATGTGGTGTCCTGGTCGCTAGAGGCTTCTGGGACCTATTCGGTGGGCTTGATGTACAGGAAACTTGCTCAGGGAACTACGGTGGCTCATTTCGGAGATATTTGGAGGGCCAATCTCCCCTTGAAGATTAAGATTTTCTCCTGGCAACTAGTTTTAGACAAGCTTCCTTCTGGCCTCCAGCTTAAAACACGGCAGGGTTCGTCCGATGGCAATTGCGCACTGTGCGGGGAGGGGGGGAGGACGCTACACACATTTATTTAGCTGCTCGTTGGCGAGGTTCGCGTGGAGTGTGTTGAGGGAGGTGCTTGGGTGCACCTGGTGTCCGGCTAACTTTGCCCAATTCTTTGCTATCTTGGATACGCTCTCGGGTCAGCACCGTCGGGTGGTGTGGACCCTGTTTACTGCTCAGTCTTGGGCCCTTTGGGGTATTCACAACAAGTTAGCTATTGAACGCAAAGTTATTAATCATCCTACTGATTACATCTTCAAATGCATAATCTTCTTGCAGCTGTGGTCCTTAAGTGCCAAGACGATCGACAAGCCAAGGCTAAGAAGGCTGGAGGGGGATCTAAGGCGGTTGTATACACAAAATCGTCCTCCCCCTAGAAGCTCTGGTTAGATCTCCATGTGGTGCGGTGGTGCATGTCTGTGACGTGGCCAAGTAGTTCGTGAGGCTCGGGTGCCGTGTTGCACCTAGTAGTGTCGTTGTCTTTTACTTTGGTGTTTCCTTGGCTAAGCTGTATGCCTCAGCTTGTAATCGACTATGTATGAACCCTCTAGCCTTATTAATTTAAGGTTGGGTTGTGTGCCTTTATTCTAAAAAAAAAATTTAGATACCTGCTCAACATCAGTGAAGATTGCTTCGTCGGGAATTTCAGAAAACCCACTGGTTAATAAATGGCGTGATCGCTCACGTGTATTGTACAGTTTATCTCTGACACCACTCAGTATTACACGATAGGGTTCGCTTGGAGGAACTTGCTTCCAGAACTCTGCATTTAAGACAAGCATGTTAGCACGCACTTGGCTTCACCTAATTCATTTTAAGTCATGGAATCGACGAAGAAAATACACATTAAAAGTAATAAAGAAATGGTTGGGACCAATATATGCCATAGGGTTTAAATAAGTTTCGCCTCAACTCTCATATAAATCGAGTATGGATCTGCTTTCTATGGTTGTCCATTCCTATCCAGGTTCTGACAGACCGACACAAATGGTGCAAAGAAAATCGTAATTATTTGAGACTTAATATTTATAATTGGTGTTAACATGCGTAAAATACTAAAATGTGTTAAATTTTGTCAAGCACAGGCCATTAACTACTTTTATCAAACATTTGGTAATGCATTTAATCAAGACTGCTTATAATATAACAGGCAAAGGATGCGTATATTTTTTTTATCATTGTAATATATCAAATATGTACCTATATAGTGTTTTGTCGTGTCTTTCTTTGAGGAACGGTGTAACTGGTCAGCTTTTACTCGTAGTTCAGCACTGCAACGCCACATAGATAACTGCAAGTAAAAAAAACTCTGAGATCGTAACACGCCAATACAGCACTGCATTAAATATTACATTTTTTTATTTTTACCTCAAACATCAGATCTTCTATCTGTGTATAGTACAAGTTAGCAGCCATCATTCTAGCTAACAGGCATACATCCCTTGTAACCTCTGGTGTGACTCTTGGATTCCCTGCCATCCACATCAATGTTAAAACAGTATTTGCAAAATAAAAACAATATCTTGGAAACAGGATGTGAAAGATGCCATATACCATCACGATCTCCACCCATCCAAGAAGAAAACTGAATAAGAGGGGCATTATAAGGCACTCGCTCATTTATCCCAATATTCTTAAGAGCAGTATCAACCCTTCGTAGAAACTTGGGAACACCCTTCCATATTGTCTCATGAAAATAACTCATTCCAGCACGCATTTCATCCTGTGGAGTAGGAGGTGCCCGTCGGATTTCATCAGTTCTAAAGGCAGCTTGAATCTGCACATAAGAGAAAATATATGGAATCAGAATCATGTTCACATAATGTTTGATGAAGATCAAAGGTCTAAACTGATTAGTGAAAGTCACCAGAAAGACAAAGTTACCTCTCTCTGAAGCGCCTCATCAAGTTCCTGCTTCTCATCTGGAGTTATGTCTTTTGCATATAACCTGGTTAAACAATCCCTTATCCTGCAAATAGAAAGTGAAGACTTTATTATTTCTTAAATACATGCATATCCATATCTTACATTTATGTTGCACATTATTATATTGAATGCAATGCAAGGTTGCAGTGACGCAAAAGGTAACATTTCAAGTTTTAACTCGCAAGTCCCACCTTATTATCTCTAAGAATTCAGAAATATTGAAACTAACCTGCCATGTTTTTGGAGCAGAGACCTCCTAACTGACTGAGTTGGATGTGCTGTCAATACAAGGTCAACAGTCTGATTCTTGAGAGCATCAAATACTTCCAACGGCGACTTATTGAGCTGACCAACGAGCCTTTTCAGTGTCTCCTCAATGTCAGATTCGGTTGTAGCAGAATTTTCGTCGGCAAAATCACCTTTCTTCAGTTTTATCCTCCTGCGGTACGCAATCTGTACCTCCTCAGCCAAGTTTGCCAGGATAAGCATGTGTGATAATGACTTTGCTATCACAATGGAGTCTCCAGGATCTAAGCGGGCTAGAAGATTCCCAATCTTATCTAGCTGTTTAGGGTCAAGCTTACTTTCATACTCAGCTGCCAACTCATAGCATTCTTGGACCTGCATAATAACCAATAAAAGTGCAAACTCATTTGGGATGTTTAAACAAATGAAGAAACTTCATAGTGTTCCAAAAGTTTGTACAGTGATGTCTGTGGATTAAGTTGAAGAACAATGGTGAGTTATATGATTTGTCATAAATTAGATGAAACAGCAATAAGAAAACAGAACCAAACTAGCAGGTATGCTGGACTTGAATATTATGTGACATTGAAAAGGAAAAATAATGCAGACAGGTAGACCCTACTAGACTCCAAATGGAACGGAACTCCTACAGATGGCAATAAAAATGATCGACAGAAATCGACCCATCAACAACAAAGTGATTGAAAGAAACCAAGTCATACATCAAACTTTTAGCCCGACACCACATGGAGCTCAGAGATTTCCAAAATAATCGACGAGTAAAGCAAAATACTTTGCTATAAAGGTTACAGGCTTATAGCACAGTCTAACAGGGCAGTTGTCTCTGTTGCACAATAATGTGGAACATCATACATCAGCATACTGCAAGCATAAGTTTGAAATACCATCCATTGTTAGAATAATGCAACACATCATATCCACATGTTAACTCCTAATCAGTGAAAAAAACTTAGTATTACCTCCGTGCTATTTTAGTTGTCGTTTTGGACATGGTCATAACCTCCAATAAATACCTTTGATCATTACCTTTTGTAGTTACACGTCAATAAAACTAACTGAGAATATAAAGATTTTTCTATAAAACCAGTGATAAAACTAATTGAGAATATAATGATTTTTCTATAAAACTAGTGATTGTATAGACACATGAGAAAAGACTTTATAAGAAGGAGTTCCGTAGAACAAAGGGACATGTTTCTACTATGTTACGGCATGAGCCGCACGTCGTGGCATCCGACTAATTTTGAAAACAATGGTAATGGTAGTACAAATCGTGTTCACAACTAGCGACAGTTAATACGGACAGAGGTAGAAGTAGATCCCCAGTGTTGAAGGACTTGGCACTATGTTTTGTTAACTGCAACTGCAACATTACCAACTTTAGGGCACAAACATGAAACATGTTAAAAAGAGGACTGGCGAAACCCAGACAGCCCAAATTTACCATCTTTAGCCTGTCTAATTCCGCACACCATGCAATGCAGCACATATGAACCGCTTAAAAAAACGTCCATGGTATGTCACTACAACCTAAATCGATAGGTAAGAAGCAAAAGATCAGGACAAAACAGATCGATCGAGAGATCCTTACCCTCTCCCTGATGTCCTCTCCCTGGAGGTCCTGTAGGATGTCGAGGAAGCGGTCTAGGAGGAGCGCGTCGTACTCCACCAGCTTGTCGTCGTCGGAGAGCTTCTTGGGCGCCAGCAGCCGCAGCTGCGCGTCGATGGACGTCGCCTTGTCCGCCGCATTGCGCGTCATCTTCACCCCCACACCAAAAGAAACCCTCCTCCCCCCTTCTCGCCCTCCCTGCAACAGCAGCCACGGATCAAAGCCGATCTCGCCTCCAATCCGACGAGGATGACTCGCCGGGGCAAGACGATCGATAACAAATCTCCTAAAGCGACTGCCGAGACCTAATCCCACCGAGATTCCAAGAAAGGACGGGCCTTTCCTTTCCCCCAAATATAAGAACCAAGTTCCGATCAGAAACAATTGTCCGCCCGGTTATCCTCCGCACAATCCAACAAGATCGTGCTACGGAGAGAGAATCCGGAGATGAACCCAAACCACATAGTCGAAATGATGAAAAAATAAAAAGAGGGAGAAAAGGAAAGGCGCCTCTCCTCACGGGACGGAGGAAGTGTACCTTGCCTGATCAACCTGACGAAAAGGCTGCTTAATTCTTGATGGGGTTCTTGACTCTTGAGTGTCTCGTGTGTGTGGAGGTGGCTATATATAGGGCGCCACTTGTTGCTTGCGCAGGCTGGACTGCTGGAGGCCTCCAGCTCCAGCCCAGCTAGAGTGAGGCCGTCCGTTTCTGCTCCCTAGCTCGGGGGTGTCACGCTACTCCAGTACAGGCGTGCGCCACCCCTCAAAAGAAAACAAAATACAGTACACTAGTACAGTCCTGCCTACTGATACTGCTTGACCGAGGGGCGATACGGTGATGTCCAAAACTGCATTGCTAGTCACATAGTGTGTATCTCAGAGCATCTCCACCGACACACCGGAATATTGTCCAACACCTCTCAAATTGTGTATACTTTGGGGGTGGACACTTATCCGGCCCATTCTGGGGTGCTGTCCACACCGGCAACCCCAAAACGGCCAGCCCGTTTTGCCCATTTTTTATCGACCCTTTGCATTTGCAAAACATTCGATGCCAACAACAAATCCGGCTACCAAAATGCTGGGCAACAAGTATGGCCACGAGCCAACACAAGTACGGTCAAAAAAGTCTCGGCCAACAGCTGGACCAATAAAATGGAACAAAAATATATCAAGCCAAGAATATGCAAATCATTCTTGGGTCTCGGCATTCATAGCCCTTTCCCTCCTCTCCTTCATAATGTGCGTGACCTTCTCAACAAACAAAACTTGTTGATCCGAGCTCATGTATGTGCTGTCGATGGTGAGCATCTTGAGCTCCCTATCGAGTTGCATCTCCTTGAGCTTTATCCCCCTATCGATTTTCATCTCCTTAAGCTTTTGGTTTTGGACGCCAAAATATGTGCCCACCTTTCTTTTGTTCTCTTTGTGCAACTTCACCTTGAGAGTCTTGGACGAGGTGACCTCCTTCAAGTACGAGTCAATCGACTCTTGGAGGGTGGTAGTAGATGATGTCGCCGTCCTCTTGAACGCATTTGCTTTCTTGTTGCCAATTGGCCGATCGAGTAAGCCGGCCCTGACAGCTGGGATTCATCTAGATCAGGCTCCTTGCCTTCCTTTCGGTTCATCGAGATTCGAAGTGACGTCCACTTTGAACAATCTTGAGACCGGCTCAAACAATGCATTAAAATAAAGGGCTTCTTGTACACTTCCTAATACATCAAAAGAACATCCTTCAACTAGAGAAAAGGCACATGTCAAATAAATAGGAAACTAAGACTAGATAAATACACATTTGAAATAGATAGGAATTTGAGACCAAAGCATCTTACTTTGTTGTCGTGGGTCTTGCCACTCTCGTTTCTCGTCATAATTTGATCATGACAACCATGAAACTTGTTGTGACCATCTCGTATGAGAACCCGCCGTTTTTCGATTCATTCCCATTGCGGCGACGAGGAAGGAGAACTTGAGTGTTTTGTGAAAAATGGGGGAATTTTTTTGAGAGTTTTGGCGGCCGGCTTGTGTCTATGACATTGGGTCCCGCCTGTCACGCTGTCCGTCAGCCCCGAATCCGCCCCCAAGTTTGGAGGCCCGCTCGGGAGTGCCGATAGAAATCAGTCAGGCAGACACTTAAGGATGTCGGTGTGGCCGTTTTTCGTGTCCGGCACCTCAATGAGTATTTGGGGTGCTTTGGGGGTGTCGGTGGAGATGCTCTAATGGCTAGTTTTAGAGCACATAATTTATCGTCTGAATGATGGCTACTTTTAGAGCGCATAATTTATCCTCCGAAATTTATGTGAGTACTTGCATATGTAAATTCCGGAATGTTGGACAAGCTGTGACTGCTCCAGGGGATACCTGTAGAGTCGAGACATGTAATAAAGCGGACTCCTTAATTGGCTCGACACAAGGAATTCGCATCACTGGAAAAGATATGGTTGCTCTTTTTTCAAAAATCAAAAAAGAAAGAAAAACTGAAAGTGTCCACTTACTTCCTGCCAGCAAAATCCTACAAAGTAGGCAAAATGCATGTCAAACAGAATAGGCAAAATGGAACAAAAGAGAATATTCTCTACATATTCCAATCACAATTAAATAGAAGGTATAACCTGCAATAATAAATGGTATCCGAATATTGCTATAATAAAATGAACAAGTCAAGTACCGCATGATGCACCTGCAGCAAAGTAGGACATGTGTAAAGACGTGAAGACGTGACATCCAACACATTCGTCATGCCACGTAGGGTTATACACCGTTGATGTGGAGGACAGGTCAAAGTTGACTCTTCGCAAACTAGCAGTAGAACACTGACAAGCTAAATGAATTGTTATGACAGAATCATGTCAGCAAAAAAGGTACAAAACAGAAACATGATTGCTGTGTTGTCTCACATTCTCCAGATTTTTGATGCGAGGCCAACCATGAACCAAGTGATATAGAGGAATAAGCTTTGTTCAGCTCTGTTTTTACAACACAGATGATAACTGAGAATGAGAGGGTTTGCGGAGAGGATAAAAGAAGCAGCATAACTGGAGAGCGAATCAAGAACCTAAACCCCATCCACACTCCATTCTGTACAACGGTTTGGATAGGGAAATATCACTCTATCACGGTACAGAGGAGCTATGATGCTGTACATGAACCTAGAGCTACATAACGAACCACACAATCCGTGTTGTGTGCTATTCTCAGCTTTACATAAATTGCCTTTCGACGATCATCTCCCCAAGTTGCTGGTATAAGGATTTCTGCTCCTCGTAGGTTAGGTTTCTTATAATCTGGATGGACAAAGGTATAGGTGATGCATGAGAATCACCAAGGATAAGAAGCTCGTATGGAAACAAGACACAAGACTGACCTGATCCAAGATTGCGTCAACAGAGAAATTGTGGGGCGAAATAAATGATTGGTGATATATGTATGCAAAAACTGCCATAACCATCTGGGCAAATTCACGAGATCATTTATTGTTCAGCGAAACTACAAAGGCTAGGATATTGAATCATAAAGAGGGTTCCTTCAACTTACTTGACAATCCATTCGGTCAGTAATTCCACCATGCCCAGGTATACTGTCACCAAAATCCTACAAAATTTGTAGATAAATTGTAATGAAACAGTATAACTGATACTTCGCTAATCCTAAAGACGGAAAAATAACGAAGCAGTATGCACCTTTATTTTAAAAGCCCTCTTGAAGCCACTTGCGAAAAATCCTCCAAATGGTGCTATTATTGATGCAAACAAACCAAGGGCTAAAGCATGCCACTGCACGGGTAATAGGTAAACTTCTTTCCATGGAAACTGCCAAGAGAAAAGTACAGATTTAATTTAGAAACTTTGAAAACATGATAGGAAGGCATCAGAAGACAACAAACTAAAACAGTTGATTCAAATGAGCACTTGATCATATGCGCATGACGTGACCATGATTGTTTAACCTTTCTGTGATAAAAAGGGGATAGACGTTTGAACATTCAACACCAGGTTTGACCTTACTCAAAGCTCCGTGGTTTTAGCATACATGGCACATACATATCAAACCCCATGGATGCCATTTGTCGGACACATCAGCTGTAGACAAAGTATTGTTGACGAGATTTGTGTTTTTCTGAATACCCTTCGAATTTTTCCATTTGTATTTCTACTTGAATCAGAGAGAAGAAGCATTTCTCGGTTTATCGAATGATGATACATAGTGCAATATGGTCAGAACAGGGTGTTGCATTTTTTAATACAAACCCTGAAAAGAAAGGGAGTCTAATCCACAGATCTTTTTCCGCTCCTTTTCTACCCAATTAGCAACAAGTCTCCTATTGTGAACCTCGGTTCAGAATAATTGCTATGCAGAGGATGGACAAGATGGCGCGGCCTGATGGGGATTAGCGCACTATAAGGGGGAGACAGGCATTTTTTTTTCCGTCTCCAATTATCAAGAGATGTCACTGTCACAGAATAAACAGCAGACTAACATGGCTTGGACAGCAACTACTGCTACTGGTACACTAGTACAGTATAAACAGCAAAGAAGTCCATAACTCCTGAGAGATAATACTCTATCTGGACATGGGGCATTCTTCAGTTTAAGATTCTTTCTTGGCGCCACTGCTCGCCTGCTCTGCACCTGACTGGCTGCTGCTGATCCTTCTGACTTTGCTGCTGCTATCCACAATACCCGTTTTTCTTCTCTCCCTTCCTCCCGAACACCACCGCGCCAACGAATGATCTCATCGCAGTGCCAATGTGCCCACTTCCCTGTTCGCAGCCGTGAGAATACACCACTGACACTCGTTTGTGGCCACTGTCGGAGATGACACTGCTCAACAACTCACTAAACCTGCTCACAGCCGATGTGGACTCTTGTATAGCCCACCTTTCTCCCTAAAGAGAATAGCTAGAAATTTTATTCGATTACCCAAGAAAAAAAATCATGTCTTCATAATCCATGCAAATCAAGGCTCACACAACTTCCTGCGATTCCTGATTCAATGAATCGAGCAAGCACATATTGAGAGCAGATTAATCAAAATACAAACATGCTCTTCCAGTCTTCCCGCTGTCCATGTGAGTGAGAAGGCAGCCAGGAGAGAAGGAAAGAAAAGAAACGAGAGGAAGAGGAGAAAGAAGGGGACGCTCAGTCTAGACAACGGGGACATGAAAGCAGTGCCGATGCCAGATTCCGCTACACTGAGGAGTGGGGATGACTGAGGCAGTGTTCAAGAGCAGCAGAGCAAGGTGGATTGTGACTCAGTGAGGGAGAGCAGCAGGAAGGAAGAGGAATGGAAAAGTTTCATGGTAACATGTGGGCCCACCTTTTTTTTTTTTTGGTTACTTGATATGTCATCTAAAACCAGCTTGCAAGTCAAACCCACATTGTGGCCACGTAGGATGAAAGCAGAGTAAACTGACTCAGGCAGGGCCAACATGGGCGCAGGGTGGGGGTGGTGGTACAATCTTAGGTTGAGTTTTATGGTAGTGAACTTTGTAAGCACACAAGCGGACAAGCTTATACTAGAAAAAATAGTGGTAAAAGTAACAATTTGAAGAGGATGCTCTTACCCACTGTGGCACCCAGTCTCCCAAAAAGTAATGCTCTGGCTTAAACATAGGAGCAGGATCACAAACGAGCCACCCTGTTGACAGGTCCTGCAAACATTTCCATAGTAAATTTAAGAACAAATTCAACAACAGCCTAGTGATTTGCCGGTACAGCTATAATCACATTCAAAGGAAAATAATAGGTCACCTTTCTTGGACACGTCAACCACGGGAAATGACCCATTACATTTGCTAACTGCCAAAAAAAAGGGGAAGGTGAAGCATGCTAATAATAATCTTTTAAGTACATAAACCAGGGCTTTCATCTCACCAGGAAAGCAGAGATTATAGTTGTCACTGATGCACCAATAAAACCTTCCCATGTTTTCTTTGGAGATAACTTGATCAATGGTGTTCTCCCGAGAAAAAACCCAAATAAATACGCAGCAATGTCATTGATCACAATGAGCGAAGCAGGGAGAAGAAACCTGTGCAAGCATAGCATTGAAGATGTATGCAGTTTGTGAAATGCACAGGATAAAATAATAACCGCTTAATTAACATGCATATAACAAAATGGACAATTTGTGTGTTATATAAAGTAGCTTAACTTAAGCCTAAAAAATGAAAAGTCTACTTCCCCTAATAGACAAGTGCAAAATGAAAATAGGAAGGCACAAAAATCAAACAGAAACATGGTATAGCTGTTGCCTGTTGCACCAGCACCAGCACTCGTTCTGGTGGAGACCTGAATGTTTAAGTGGTAGATCCAGATACAGACACAAACTCCTACTAGAACAAAATCTCAAATAGGTTAATATGGCCAACGTAGTGACGTTACCACTGTAACTGAAGTAAGAACTGTAGGCTACAGATTTTGTCAAGGCTCGTAGGGTGGTAGCATGGGCAATTCCTACTATGTTGAAGAGGTTCAGGATTTCATGGCAACACTAATTTTTACAGCTGTACAAGAAATTAGGAATCTTGAAGTTACTTCATCAACTTCAGGTGTTTTTTAGGCGAGGAATCTTGAATGTTTAAACCATACAAAATAAATACATGTCAAATGTCATGCGTGGATTAAAATAACCAAACATTTCAGTTAAATCAGTAAGTCAAAATGTAACCAGAAGTACGCTAAGGTACATATATAGCGTACCAGAACATCCCTTCAAATATATTTGCCACGGTGAAAGAAGACTGCGCAAAAACCGTTAAAAGAATCATGTGCGTCCAGGCATACTGTTTGAACTGATAATTGTATGTCTTCTTCTTCAGAGTCAAAATGAACCATACAAATCCTGGATCATAGGAATTATATATTACTTTTATGCCAGATATGAATTAGAAATTAACAAGACAAGATAAGACAAGCAGGTTACAAGAGGAAGGAATATCTAAGAGAAGCTCATGCAACCAAGCACATTACAAAAATAAAAGAACCTCGAGTTTAGTAAAACATTGTTTTGTTCAGATTACTTGGGCAGGCCTGCATTACACAAACTTTTGGCTCTTGACATATGCAAACCCCTGATGCACACCCAAAACAGTAAAATATTGTAGAACCTTCATTCATCCAATATTATGTACTAGTTATTCAACTAATAAAACAATTCTGCTATAGAAACATATAATAACTCAGAAATATTTTTTAATACGATATGATTTTTTTAAATGAATTGCACATAATAAAATTATTTACACATTGCAAAATATAATGAGCCTTACCAGCAGTATACAGAAAATAGCAAATAAACATCTGATACTTTATTAGACCGCTGACGAGCTTATACAACAAGTGATCTGAAGTAACTGTGTTAACAAGCTCCCGACTAAGAAAGCGTCCATAAGTAAACAACATTGCCGTGAAGAAAAGTGCCTGCAAATGAACGATAAGACTTGTTCACATGAAATTATATGGACTTTTGAAATACATAACATTGGTGACAGCTAAGTTATTGAAAAATTCCAGTACAAAACAATAGGAGCATCAGAATGACCTAGAACCTACCAATTCAGCAGCCTGAACCCTGGCAGTTGTTTCTCTTCACTGGATCTTCTGAGTAGGTTAAAAAGCTCAGTTGCCATGAATATTTGAATCACAACCACCATGGCCCAGATATAGAGATGACCCATATAAATTACGAAAACAAAGCCTCCAATCATCCACAAAGTAGAATATGTGCGGATAAGCATTGACTTATACTTGTTCTGATCACTGACAAGCAAAGCGGGTCCATTGGCTCTATTTCCATCTGTGGTATTCTGAAGAAAACAGCATCAGATTAGCTCCAAATAAGATACTCAACAAATACTCCATTATCAAACAAATTAAATGAACGACGGGCAAACAAAGTAAATGAGTAACAGCAGTACAAGATCTTCTCTATGCACAGCATGGTCACCTTTTAAGGAAAGTGGAGGTATTTTTTTAGTGTATCTCTAAGATGTTTGTAGCATAGCCATCAAATTAATAAACAAATTTGTAAGATAAAAACAAATATCAACTTTCTTGAAAACACAGACCTGCACAAGGTGTGAAGGCAACACATACTGAGAAACTAAAAGATCTTGTCCAATTGCTGAACGCGGAAAGTAAGCCAGACTTGCAAGGAACAGAATCCAAAAGAAAAATATGATCAGAACACAGCTAACCTCACTAGGACGTCTTCGATGTCTGACACGTCCTACATGAGAAGCAGAAACATCGCTAGAGCTTGCGTCCTTTTGCATCGCTGCTATCAAATCTATAAAGGCATAACATTCGGTTAGACCAGACTCAGTCACAAGGCAATAGACAATAGCAAGTAGTAAAACACAGAGACACACTGTAACTAAATGGCACGTTGACTCTGTTACTTTCGTCAAACAGATTGTGTGCTAGTTGGCTCAATTCGAACAATAAACCGCTGACCGGCAGAAGAAGTAACCCAGAAAACCAGCACGTGTGTGTGGCCAGTGTGGAAGCTAGCTACAGACCAGCCAACCAGGCAGGCTTCCCTGTTGTGTCACGGCAAGCAAGCGCCTAGCGTTGTGTTGCCCCACATCAGCAACGCTTAACGATCCAAGGTCCACACAATAAACAAACACATCGCTCTCACAGTCTCATTGATTGGTGCTTCGCAACCGCACATGTACAACTACAGGTTATCGACCAATGGTATCAATTAACAACCTAAGCATCCCTCAAAGGCACAAACTGAGAATCTGTTCCCATGGCCAGCTAGAAAGCGAGCCAGCACATATTCCCCCGAATTAAAAAAAAAGTCCAACCCAGCACTAAGCTCGCAGCACCAAATTACACGGTCAAGCATCAGCGAATGGATCCGCCCGCATAAAACGGAACCGCAAACTAGAACGAAACAGCATGAATCGCACCTAGAAAGGAAGGGGGCGTAGGGGCGGGTGCGCTCACCGGGAAGCGGGGGGGGGGGGGGGGGGGGGGCTCGGGGAGGGAGGCGCGGTGGGCCGGCGAGGCCCCGAGCTCGCCGGAACCCTAACTCGGCCCGGCGGCGGCGGCGGCGGCGGCGAGGAGGCGGGATGGGGGCGGTCGAGCCGAGCGGGCTTTGAGGAGACTTGAGGCAGTGGGGGAGTTGTGCCGTTGTGCTTCGTGATTATCGTGGATCCCAGTTGCTTGGATTGCTTTGCCGCCTTTATACAGAGCGAGCAGCGAGCTTGGTGGGGAGAAGAGAATGGAATAAAAATGGGTGGAAGGAAGCAATTCAAAGACCAAAGTACATCGATGCAGTTGTAGGGGCCCATGGCCATGGGAAGAACCGGCCCAGGCACTCTTCTTATGTACGCAAACGGGAATATTCTCTCGTTTATGTCGCAGTACGATTAAGCAATAAAATTGCCTGGACTAGATGGACGGTGGGATTAATAAGGTACGGTATCCAGTTGTTATTTCAAGAAAAAAATTCCACTGGCATTAAACTTGAATTAACGAGTATGGCATGTTGTTTAATTTATGCGAGCATGTTGCATGTGTGCTTAAAAGATGCATAGGTCAATTCGTTCAAGCAAGAAAACGATGGGTTCCGGCTATCTTTGTACATAGCCATTGACGTATCTATTGTTACCACGCTTTTTTATATTAGACTAGTACTTGTGGAACTTTATGGTAAGATTTACTACATCCGTTTCAAAACATAAGATGTTTCGTTACGCCATTTTAGCATACCAAAACATAAACATGTTACTTTTTGGAACAGAGGTAATAGGTTGTATGCCTCTATGACACACGAGGATCGGCTTAAGACCAAGATAAAACCAACATGGTAAGATCGAATCGGACATGGTCGTAAGTTTGGAATTGTCGGACGCTTTAAGAAAGGTATTGGCAATCGGCAACTTATGTTGCTTCAGTTCCGCTTTCGGAGTAGGTGAAACGACTGTGCGTGGACACGATGGAGTTGCCTCTTTCTATCGTTGACGGACATGAGCAAATTGAGATGTACCTTTTACGCTTAACGGGCTCTTGCACATGGGTTGGGCACAAAAGATATTGGACATACATGCTTCACTTGAGATCCTCTACGGAACAAAGATACACAGTAGCAGCAAAAACATAGGATGTAAATTTCATACCTTTTGACGTGAACTAACACTCTCTATCCAGCGCAAAAAAAACTAGCACTTTGTATGTTCTATGTGAATTTACGGGAAGTCATTTTGGCTTCCGGCCTCCCGTAATCCCTTATTTGAAAATCAGAAACAAAATTCTGCATTTAGTCAATGATGCATCCTACAAACATATAAAATCACAAATGCAAAATTATTTGTATTATGAACTAGATAAAACTAAAAAAATCAAGTTTATTTTGGAAATTTGAAAGTGTTTATACCAGATCGACAATAAAGGATCGAGTAGGTTGTCTAGAGGGGGGTGAATAGGAAATTACAAATTTACTTTTCTTTTGTCAATTTAGACTTCTCTCAGATATAAGTTCTCTAGATTATGCAACTAGGTGAACAAGCTATATGATGAGCAAGATAAAAGCTAGCAATAAGATACTAAACAAGATAAGCTAGCAACAAGTAAATAAATGAAGGATAAACCACACAATGACGCGGAGATTTATCCCGCGTTTACGCCTCAATGGAAGGTAATTCCCGTTGGAGCGGTGCGGAGTCACAAGTGATCCCGAATAGTCGACAAGGGCACACGGTATCTCATTTGTGCCCCACCAATGTGGAGTGTCACGAGCCACTATATGTTGCCCTTGAGGTCGGCAAACAAACATTTATAAATAAGACTGAGGGACAGTAATCCACAGCTCAATTAGAGGCTCATAACAAGTCTCAGTGGCCCCAAAGTCACAAAGACGACCACTTTCGTCTAGGCTTTCAATGAACTTAAGAGTAACAAGTTCCTCAGTGTAATGGATGGGGGAAATCAAATTCCTTCTGCGGAATGGTAGATCTAGATCAATTCCCCAAGTTCTAGAAGGACAAGGGGTTTAAGTGGGTAGGAGGAGATCTAGGAATTTGGAGCTTGCAACAATGGTGTGTGAGAGAATTCTGGTGTGGTACCCTCTCCAAGGTTGAAGAAGGGTTTATATAGGTGTCTCCAAAATCTAACCTGGACGGAATCTTTGGCCCACGAGGGGTCCAGAAACTCCGGCCAGATCGAGAGACTTTACAAAGTATTCGACAGACTCTGTCCATGCTCCGGACAGGGCACAAGAGGTGCACACCGGAGTCTCTGGTTGCCTTAAGTCCGGAATCTCCGTGTTTCCACACCGGATCTCCGGCATGGCAAACACGGAGTCTCCAGGTTGTTTCTAACAACCACTAGACTTTTGGGAATCCTCTCCACCACAGTTTTTCTAGGAAGAATCTGGGTGCATAAATGGTTATGTGCTGGTAAGTGATTTCCCAAATCTTCCATTAATTAATTAAGCAAAGTTATTTTTTATTTAACAAAAAAGATAACCTTTTACCTCGGTTTTAAAGAAATAGGCGCATGTGCATAGTTTTTTTTAAGAAAATGTGAGTAGTCATTCAGAGCATGCTACAAGCACAAGTCCATAAAAAACAAGAAAAGATCGATCAAAAAGGACTTGATAAAGCCTAATTGTGTAGATTGGGGAGGAAAATGGAGGACGAGGAGTTTTGAACAGTCAAGATCGCCCACAGATTTGAGGTTCGATATAAGTACAGATACACTTACGCAGCAAATGATATACCCTGAGGATTATTGAGTTTCGGAGTCTTGAAGACGAAGGAGTATACCAATGAATAATGGATTAACTCATTAACATGATATGAATTGTGACATATGTAAGCTAACTAGCTAAATGCCCGTGCGTTGCTACGGAGCACACTATAAATTAAATTTGAATAATGCATTCATTGGGAACAAACTTTTTTGGTGGATGCGTCACTGAATCATGACACATGTTTGTCTGATTGAATTTTTATTACATCTTTAAATTTAGATGTTTCTATAAGCTCCAACAATAAATGTGAGATAGTTGAATGTTTCTGCGTTGCAACAAAATAAAAAAAGATGCATTGATCAAAACAATAGTTCGAGTTCTCAAATATGGGTCAAATATGATCGGATATAATTTGCACTTATATGAATCCAAATAACAACTCGCTCATATTACTTTCCTCGCCAGTCGTCATGTCTCCTTTACGACCCTCTGGGAAGAAAACAAGTGACATATTGCTCCATGCATTCGGTCACTATAGAGATAGTGGTGGAAGAAATATTTTTAATAATGATCCATCCACATATTGCAATAAAAAAATGTATTTGGACTTACTTTTAGATGGCAACAAATATGATGTTTTTCTCAATGCAAGAAACGTGAAACAGAGCGAATATATAGCTGATAAAACAAACTAAACACAAAGACACCACCTTCCTTCCTTAAACTTCTCTCATGTTACCGTGCTATGGACATTCCTCTATAGTGCATTCATCCAATACATTGTACTGTTTTAGGTTAATACATTATTTGTACGAACTCACACTCGCAGTCACTTGCCTGAACAAGAGCTTTCTTCTCTGCTTGGCTACCCAGTATTACATGCCGCCTCCTAACTCAAAGTCATCCTTTAGTCCAGCAACGCCACCCTCCGGATTTGTTTATGTGGCCTTCTCCTACTCCAGTAACATGTTGCACTGCGTGTCTGCGTAGTCAGTCCGCGGCTCCCACACAAAAACTCATGGCACATGCCACACAAACACAACCCAACTTAGCAACACTATGCATAAACAAGATTGATCTCATAATAGTAGATATTGCTTGTCACGACAATAGACACTTTAAATCCAATCGTTCCGACACGTCGCCTATAATAAAAATGTCGTTGTCATACATTACAATGATGATCAGACCACACAGTAGTTACACAACTACCAACCCCTTGACCTAGTCTATATATTGGCATGTCAACTAAACAGATAGGGAAGTAAAGTGACACTTGATATTACACTGGATCTTGTAAAACAGCCTTGTAACTCCCTGGTAAGGCTAAAGTGGAAGTATTTGAAGGTCTTGTAAAACTAAAATGAATAATAAGGTCTTGTAAACACTAAACTAAAAGTATAACTCGTCCCTATTAAAACCCTTCCAAATCAAACACAACAATTATCGGTATGATATTCATTAGCATCCCATATCTGAAGAATCTTGGTGTATCCAGGATAGGGCAGTCGACAAAAAACTAACAACTCTACTTTGCAATCAGCCCTTTGGTTGACATGTAAAAGAAAAACATGAACATGATAATAAATTAACAGTCAATCTGCTACTAACAGGGCCTTATAACAGTGTACAGAAACATGAAGTATCGCTGCACTCAAAGAAGCCTTAGCAAAAAATGATTCAAATATGACATTGTAACCTTTTATTTACTTCCAGGTATCAAGATCAACAGGTAGAATAACCTTCCCCATTACTGATTCTAGAGTTATTTTACTTACACTCACCTATTACAACTTTCCAATTTTCCATGCCTATGTGGCAATCCTTCCATCAGTGACGCTGATAGACCCTACTAATCCTACTCGAGGAAGCAACATGCTTCTCCATCTCCAAAAAACAATATTGTGAGCAATGGCATGCTCTTCATTTCAAATAGTGCCATGCAGAAATGCAACAGTATGATATATATATATATATATATATATATATATATATATATATATATATATATATATATATATAATACCTCAATCAAGCAGATCGCCATGCCCCATGATCAACCTCGCATAGTTGTTTCACCTGGAGATATTACGTATTATAGGTGAATTGTTCCATTACCTTTTTACCACCAAGAAATAAAACATATCCATATTAACAACACTGAATCATCACCACGTGGATAGGGTTCAACTTGATTCTTGATGTGCATGATTAAATTCAACTTCCGAAAAGCGGTTTAAAAATTAAACATAGACCACTAAATCTTCTACATAGAGACAGTGGAGTTTAATTTATAATAGAGTAAGAAAAAATAACGAGTAATGAACATCCACAAATATGAATATGCATCGATGCATAGCTTCATGAGAAAGAATTTACTGAGTGAATATGTACAAGAACTGAATATAAACATCCAAAGATGACAAAAAAAAGCTAGCTTTCATCTTTTCATTCAACAATATGAGTTTGATCAGCAGCTTCATTTCAGAAAATCTTATCAATATAATAGAGTAGTTTTACCCTCTGTTTTAAATAGCCGGCTATCACCCGGCTATAGCCTCGTGAGAGGGTCCGCGCTATAGATAAGGTCTTCGTAGGCTAAAAAGATAATAGCCGCTAATAGCCCGGCTAAATAAATTTAGCCCCAATTTAGCCCCTTGGCCGCTATATTCCCGCTCAGGGATCCAAAAAAATTGGATCAAAATTCTTCCCGCTCAGGCGAAATTTGTCCCGCTCGGCCCAATCGGGGCCCAAATGTCAACTCTAGCCCTAAATTCTTCTCGTTCTCTCCTCTCTCTCCCGAAAATAGAACCAAGAGGGGCGACAGCCATGACATCTGTGAATTATTGATACCTATACAAATATATGATGCCCAAATATTGTTTTCTTTTCATTATTTAGCAAAACGGCTATAAGGCATTAGCCGCGCTATAGCCCGGCTATAGCCTTTCGTAGCTTCTGAAATCAACGACGCTAAACACAATAGCCCGCTAATTTAAACAGAGGTTTTACCAGGTGCAATGTTTCAGAGAAGTCGATGGCATTTAAGAAAACTAGTTGAATGCCCGTGCTTTGCAACGGTCGTATAAAAATTGCAGTGATAAACTCTCCCACTGTTTTGCCTCGAAAAAAATCAGACATGTAAACATAAAATGAAGGTAAATATTCATAAATAGAAAAAATACTTCTATATGAGCTCCTCATTTGGCTGTGTTGTCAAGGTCGATAGAATCATTCATGTCTCCCACTCTATGATCCTCCTTACTTGTGTGGAACTTGATGAATCTTCCGGCCTTCCACATCATAGCATCAGGGTCTATCTCAGTTGATTTTCTTATAATCATCAATGTTCCTTCCAACATCATCATGTGGCAGCCTATGGTTGTTGATCTTTTTTGGATGGTTAATAAAATTCAACTGTGTTTTTGTTTGTGACCACCGATATATAGATGATATTGGAAATGTGGAAACTACAAGTTAGCTTGGCGCCCTATAGAGTTAGGAGAAAAGGATCGGCTCCCATGGACAAGATGACATCTTTAGGCACCTCAACTTAATAAAATAATAAATCGTGTCAAAGGATAGCTCAAGTGGCTAGTTTCTTGTACGACGTGTTGGTTTCGGTTTACTTTGCTACATGTTTTGCTTTTGGCCAACATGATAAGCTCCACTAAGTGTGGAGACAGACTAAGCGTGTCACATTAATATGAGTCATAAATTGAATTCTCATGCAAGAGTAATAATGACCTAGAACAGCAAAATGTACCTATGTATTTTTCATCGATATTTCTCCAGTCTCACCCTCTTCTTGCTAGTACTACCATGCCTGCATAGTCACGCTACCTTGCTTTGTCGAACATCATCCTTGCCAATCCAATGTACTTCCCCTCTAGCAATCACCCTTGGAGCATAAGTTCTTCTTTGATGAAGGTAAGCCCCCCACCCTGAACCCCTCTAACCACTCGGCTTAAACCCTACGCTCTAACAATACTTGACTCCCCTTTTATCGCCGCTTATGGCGGCCACTCCACCTAATACACCTCATAGTCCACCAACAAGTCGGAGTTGATAGCCGTCAAATGAGCTCGAAGGGCCTCGTAGTCTATAAATTCTAACACGGATATTAGGAGCATATATTGGTTTTAGTGATGGATTATCCTAGGTAACCTAACGGAATAACAACATGCATATTCATGGAAGCCAGGTTGTATATCAACATCTTCTCAATCATACATATGCAATTAGAACACCTCTTTGCATGGTATCTCACCATTAAAATGGGCGGAGAAAAACCATATGTAATCAGTTATAACCTGAAACCTCACCAATACATTCAATACATTGAATATGTCAGTAGAACTACATAAACATTGGAGTGAACAGACGCGTGAATATTCATGGACAAGGAGCAAACATCGTACGTACGTGCCAATACCAATGAAAAGTTTGACATCGAGAAACGAGACGTTGTAGGATTTGCGCAGCGCAGAGAGCAAGGCTTCCATCATGACCGAAAACAGCATAATTGGAGTCTTGAGAGTTTCGAGCAACCATGCCAGAGCTCCGCGGATGGTCGCTTTGTCGCCTCAGTGTCAATCTTTACACAGCACCACTTGACCGAGGCGTTGAACGCCGGCAGGGATGATGACATCGTTGCCCTCTGCCTCAGGAGGCACATGCAGGATGCTGCAGCAGGCCGCCGTTAGTACATGATCATTGAAGGCCATCAGTACGTGATCACTGAGATGATAAACTACTCTCGACTATAGACTGAACACATTAAATATGTGTGCAAGAATTCATAAAATCTAAGTGAAAAAGTATAATCTATATCTCACATCAGTCGCGCTACATTCAATAAAGACAAAGGATGAAAGGAAGACATGTATGTGAATATCAAGACCTATTTTTCGTTAGATTGACAAAATGACCCAATTCCATATACAAAATTATATTGTGCTTGTAGAGAAAAACCAACACTACTGGCCAGTTACATTTGCTCACCAGAACAGTGGAGATTAAATTCTATTCAATCCTATTTTGTGTATAGTGCCAAAAAACCTTTGTGGATCTCTTTTTTGAGACATATGACAACCAGGTTCAGTTCCAATAATTAACGGTCTGCAAGCTGCATAGACAAACTCATTTCAATACCCAAAAGATAAAAAAATAAATTGAACCGAACGTTTTATTTAGAGAGAAGAGGAATGATGGTATCCAGGAATGAGATGTGTAGGGAATGTAATAAATAATAAATGATGACAGTGTCAGGCTTTGACTAATTCCTCGACATTTGCTGCAGAAAATATGGCTGAATAATGTTGTATTACTCAGCAAACAGGCTCCTAAAACAATAAGGAAAAAAGATAATTAAATAATTCTTTAAAATGGTACTATACTTCAATGGTATAGAGGTAAGACCGGTCCTCCATTCACCCTACATATCACAAAAGGTTGGAAAACAGACAGCAATGTTTAGAGGTGTTGTAAACAACAATTAGATCTTGGGAAAAGTTTGGGAATCACTCAAGAACATCAGGATCTATTCCTTGGTGGAGTATTGTACAGGAGAGAACTGAAGCTTCTACACTCCTCTACTTCGTTCCCCTTCTGATACATATTCTAGTCTTTACACTTTAGTTCCTAGACATTTTCCTATTTACACATAGGTCCTGCAACACTCCCCCTCAAGATGGGGTGAATGCATCATACAACCCCATCTTGCTACATAAATTAGAGAACACCTTTTCTGGTAGACCTTTAGTTAAAATATCAGCTAGTTGATTAGCAGAACTCACATACGGCATACAGATAACTCCATTGTCCAACTTTTCCTTGATGAAATGTCGGTCAATCTCTATATGCTTTGTTCGACCATGCTGCACTGGATTGTGAGCAATGTCAAGGGCAGCTTTGTTGTCGCAGTATAATAATAATGGCTTATGCTGAAATAACCCCAACTCCATTAATAGAATTTTCAACCAGAGTACTTCACATACCCCATGTGCCATTGCTCTCAACTCCGCTTCAGCCGTAGATTTAGCTACCACATTTTGTTTCTTGCTGCGCCAAGTGACGAGGTTGCCTCCGACAAAGGTGCAATATCCTGAGGTTGATCTCCTGTCATCTAGGGATCCCGCCCAGTCAGCATCTGTATAACATTCAACTTGCAAATTACCATGCGATGAATATAATAAGCCCCTGCCAGGACACCCTTTAAGGTAGCGAATTATTGTCATCACTGCATTAAGATGATGACTTCGAGGATCATGCATGAACTGGCTGACTACACTTACAGCAAATGCAATATCAGGACGTGTATGAGATAGATAAATCAAACGTCCAACAAGTCTTTGATATTGCTCTCTGTCAACCGGTGATCCACCTTCTTTAACTAGACGATGGTTTTGTTCTATTGGTGTATATGCTGGACGACATCCCGTCATTCCTGTTTCTGATAACAAATCCAAAATATACTTTCTTTGAGAGAGATAAATACCTTTTGCACTCCTAGACACTTCAATTCCTAGAAAGTATCTTAGTTGCCCCAAGTCCTTGACTTCGAACTCCTTTGCTAACTGCATCTTCAATCTTTCTATTTCCTGAGCATCACTTCCTGTAATAATAATGTCATCGACATAGACAATTAGTATGGCCAGCTTGTCGTTACTACGTTTATAAAATAGAGTATGATCTGCATTACTCTGTTTATACCCCATCTCAATTATAGCTCTACGGAAACGATCAAACCATGCACGAGGAGATTGTTTTAAACCATACAATGATCGATGTAACCTTAGCACTTTGCCCTCAGTCTTAGGCGTATTGAAACCAGGAGGTATATGCATATACACTTCTTCACGAAGATCCCCATGAAGGAAGGCATTTTTTATGTCTAGCTGGTGTAGATCCCAACCCAAATTAGATGAACAAGATATGAGTGTCCGTATGGTATTCATCTTAGCTACTGGTGCAAATGTTTCTTCGTAATCAATCCCATAAGTTTGTGAATACCCTTTTGCCACTAAGCGAGCTTTAAATCGTTCCACCTTTCCATCAGGATTATGTTTAACAGTGTATACCCATTTGCACCCCACGGCCTCCTTGTCAGATGGTAATTCAACTAATTCCCAAGTTTTATTTTTCTCTAGAGCACTCATTTCCTCTAGCATGGCTGCCTTCCACTTGGGATCCTTCATGGCATCTTGCCAATTTTTAGGAACAGAGGTGGAGTCTAAGGATGCAATGAATCCTTTATATGAAGGGCTACACCTTTCGTATGTAATAAACTTAGCAACATCATGCTCATAGCCCACACAGTCCTTGAGACGTGCTGGGATGTCTTTACGCCTAATAGATTTTCTCAGGGGAATTGGACGTGCAGTTATCGGAGTAGTAGATGTTACTACAGGATTTGGAGTACCTTCTCCTGTAGTCTCAAGAGCAGGCTCCATTGGTATAGGAGGGCTTTGCAAGCCAGCCGTATTATTATCATCTCGTTCAGCTACATCATGAACAGATTCGCTAGGTACGTTAGATATCCCTGGTTCTGTTACTTGTTGATGCGATGAAGTATCACATACCTCCTCAGTAGTTGGGCCTCTACTTTCTTCACCACTGCTTGTATTTTCCTCCCCCTCTGTTTGATCACCTGGTTGAGATATATCAATCATAGGAATCAGTACTGAACCACCGGGCACATAATCATTATTGGAGATCTCCCCCTGGCTATTAATACTATGAGTAGAGCTGATGCTTGATGGATAGAAAGGTTGCTTCTCATGAAATGTTACATCCATGCTAACAAAGAACCTTTTCTCGGTTGGGCTCCAACACCGATATCCTTTTTGAGTTGGTGAGTATCCCAGGAAGATGCACTTGACTGCTCGTGGATCAAGCTTTCCAACCGAATTCCTGTAATCATGGACAAAACAAGTGCATCCAAACATTTTTGGAGGTACAATAAAAGAGTTAGTACCACTGAGACATTCAATTGGAGTCTTGTACTTTAAAACCCTTGATGGCATACGATTTATCAAGTATGCTGCAGTTTTGACGGCTTCGCCCCAAAAGAATTTCGGAACATTCATCATAAACATAAGCGATCGAGCAACTTCTAACAAGTGTCTATTCTTCCGTTCGGCGACCCCATTTTGCTCAGCGGTATTTACACACGTGGTTTGATGTATGATGCCATGTGAAGATAAGAAGTTACTAAAGTCCTTATTAACATACTCAGTTCCATTGTCTGAACGCAATATTTTCACACTAGTATTGTACTGATTGCACACCAAGGTATGGAAATTTTTAAAAGCAGACATGACATCAGATTTTTGCTTCAGCAAATATAGCCAGGTACATCGACTAAAACCATCGATAAATGTCACATACCACCTTTCTCCTAACATAGATGTTACAGCTGAAGGACCCCAAACATCGGAGTGAACTACTTCAAAAGGTACTTTGCTCCTCTCACTGTTACTAGGATAATTTGCCCTCGTATGTTTAGCTAGTTCACAAATGTCACACACGAGTTTCTCTTTGCAACAAGAGGCTAACAGTGAGGGAAACATACGTCCTAGAGACTGAAAAGATGGATGTCCAAGTCTACAATGCAGTAATAGTAACTCATCTGTAGATGAGTCGCATCGACTATTAAGAGCACATGGAGTCAACGCCCTGTCAAGATAATAGAGACCATCTTGTTCAGTCCCAGTCCCAAGTATGCTGCCCGACTTCAGATCCTGAAATACACAATGTGTCGGCTCAAACCAAGCTCCACAATTCAATGCCTTGGTAATAGAACTGATAGATAATAGATTTACTGGAAATTTGGGAACATGTAGGACTCTGTTCAAAGACAGAGATGGAGTACAATTAATATCCCCACAACCCATTATCGGGGCTGAGGATCCATCGGCTATGCGTACCCTATCTTTTCCAGAACTAGGGCTGTATGATGAAAAGTTTTTAGATGAGCCGGTCATGTGATTAGTGGCCCCTGAGTCAATTATCCAAGTTGTTAAACAGTCATTCATACCTTTCCCAGAATGAGCATCAGAGGTAGTTTCAGCAGGACCTTCTGCAGTAGTCGCCATTAGTTTGCCCTTAAATTCTTCCAGTCCTTGGGCTGTTACAGCAGACTGTTCACTCCCTGATAATGTAAGATGAGTTCGACTTGGCCTTTTTGCGTTACTACTGCCACCCGTGAATCTACGGAACTGTTTTGGTTGCCATCCAGGAGGGTAACCAACTAAATCAAAACAATCCTTCTTCAAATGGCCTGCCCTTTTACAGTGCTCACACAACACCCTGGCCTTCTTGGTATAGTCAAATCTAGTAGCATTTGCTTGGTTGTTTCTTGAAGTAACAAGAGAATGAACTTGGTCAACTGAAGATAGTGCAGCTCGGCTATCAACATTTGCATGCGGAGATGCGATCTGATTTGCCAATCGTGTTTCTTCCTCAAGTACACTAGAAATAGTTTGATCCAATGTGGGCCAGTCAGGTGTAGATAATATCAGCTGAGACCGAAAGTTAAATTCTGGATTCAAACCTTCAAGAAACGCCTGAACTAATAATGGTTCAAACCACTCTCGAAGAAGTGGTACATCCCTAGGATCATGTGCCTTGAATGGTCTAAAATACTCCAAGTCTCGATAGAGTTTCTTGATCTCCCCCGCGTATTCGGTCACAGTCTTTTGCTCTTGCTTGATATGTCTCAGTTCATGGAGTACCCTGCTGACCTGCATTTTATTTGATTTCCCTGAGAATTGTTTCTCAATGCTTGTCCAAACATCAGCTGCAGACTGAAAACCTTCAACTTGCTCTCTCACTGACTTCTCCATCGACCCTAACAGCCAGACCATAACTCGCTTTTGGTTCTGATCCCATTGCTCATGTGTGACATCTGCTGGCTTTTCCTCATCCTCCTTCAAATATTTCTGAAGACCGTGTGACTCCAAAATTAGTATGGCATTTCGAGACCAACTAAAGTAATTGCCCGGACCAGCTAACCTGACAGGATTGGGTTCCAGGGTCTTTAAAACTGCAGAAGTACCACTTGTGTTTGTCTGAGCTTGCTCCATCAGCTGTGCAAGCATACGTTGCATACTTTCACAGAATTTCTCCACGCTTGAATCCTTGCTGGGTTCTCCCATGCTTCAGCTAAAAATAACTACGGCAGCTTCACAAAGCTTCACAGAGCTTCACACAAATTTCAGCAAGCAAACAGACTGGAAAAGTACACCAGCTTCACAAAGGATTCAGCAACTAAACAGATCAAACGATCCCAGCTCCTCTCCCAAAATCACAGCAGACCAAGATGATTCAAGCCACCAGAGCACACTTCAGATTCGAGCAGATTTGTACCTGAGATGGAGAATCCCCACTTCCTCTGTTCTGCTCCAAGACGATGGCACGAAAGGCTGAGACTGACTCCAATCCTTGCAGCGCCAAGGCAGCTTCAGACCCACACGGCACGGCGGCGGTGAGACACAACGGAGACACAAGGCTGCACAAAGACAGCGGCAATGGCGACGGCGGCGCAGCACAAAGGCGGCGATGGCGACAGCGGCACACAGCACAATGCGGACAAAAAATCACTCCGGATCAGCCCGCTCTGATACCATGTTGTAAACAACAATTAGATCGAGGGAAAAGTTTGGGAATCACTCAAGAACATCAGGATCTATTCCTTGGTGGAGTATTGTACAGGAGAGAACTGAAGCTTCTACACTCCTCTACTTCGTTCCCCTTCTGATACATATTCTAGTCTTTACACTTTAGTTCCTAGACATTTTCCTATTTACACATAGGTCCTGCAACAAGAGGCAACATGTTTAAAGCTCAATATAGGCTAGCATCTCCGCTTCTTATTTAAGAGAAAAAAATTCAAGCTGCAACTAAATCATCACACCCTTCTTTTCAAGTTCTAACTCGAAGTCTTGATTGTGCATAGTCTCCACCAGAACTCACATCTACAGTAGGAGGTAACCAAATGCCATTAGTCCTGATCAAATCATAAGGCTTCACCTTCTAAACATATCTATAGTATTTAATTGTTTGTTGTCTTACCCGAAAGAAACTAAGCTACTGATTACTTCATCACTTTTACCAAAAATGACATGTTGTCTTACCCGAAAGAAACTAAGCTGCTGATTACTTCATCACCTTTACCAAAAATGACATCATTAAGACATTAACGTAGTGCCAAGCTTGCAAAAACAAAAATAGTAGACTAACTGTCATGCAATAATCTACCCATCAGTAACAATAAGCTACTAATCGATCCTGTCCTAGTAAAGGACTCAGGTGCACCAGTTAGTGCAGAGAGAGTGTGAAAGAAAGATCTTAAATACCGCACAGTAGCTAGTAAGGGTAGTAAAAATTGTGTGTAGGCACGGTAGTAAAAATTGTGGTCACGTTCCATCATTTTCCGCGTAGTAGACAACACTCCAATAAGGAAGTTCAGAGGATCAATCTGATTCTTTCTGGATAAGGAAGCAAGCAGTGGATCAAAAGTTCATCCATGCCATTATGCTGATAAAAAATAATAATAATGGAAGAATAAGTGGAATAATAAAAACATATAAGGGTGAACAATATATTGGTTCAGCATTTCACTTCACTGCAGTGTCAGATATAAGAAACAAAATTCAAATGACCATCTATAGAGTATCCATGATATGAGAAATATAAGAGAATTATATCATAATTTGGATGGCTTCTCTGTTATGTTTCACGGACAGAATAGCAAAAGAGAATGGGAATATACACAGGTATAATCCTTGCAGCAACCACACCCATGATCAGATGCACATTGCACCTACAGAAGCAAGTTTGAATGTCTGAACTCTGAATCAAAACATGTGGTTCAGTTAGTAATAGCATGGTAGCACCTACCGTGGAACAGACTAACAGAAGAGATACAACCTAAAGTGATAGCAAAATCGAGAAACTGCACTTCTGCACTTGTAGTTCTTCTTCTTCATATAACCAGCGACTGTAATACGATCCAACAGAATCAGAACATGATAAACTGAATTATGTGTTGATTGCATGGAGTAGAGCACGTGTATTCCATATAAGCATTTGATCAAACATTAGGCCGTAGGACAGAAGAAGCAGCACTACGTATCATGCTCATTATCATGGCGTGATGCTGACCTTTGACCTTCATAGGCCTCTCTCGGCGATCTTGGGCGCTGACAAATAACAGATTCCACGCACCCCTTGGCGGCGAAGGCTAGGGTGTCATCGAAACAGTGCGGCGTCTACTACCTCGCGGCGTCGGCGTCTATGGACTTGAAGGCCGGGTCAAGATCAAACCTGGCGTGAGCGCGGAAGCTCGCCCTGATCATGCTCTGGAGCGCCGTGGCCGTCCGCCGTCGTCATCCTCGTCCGCACACGCCGCCCCAAGCCGAGCAGTCATGTCCAAGAGGTGCGCCGTCGTCGACTACGCCCGGAACCGGAAGGAGTCGAGCTGGAGCGCCAAGAATCGTCGCCGACAAGGTCGTCTTCTTCGTCCGCCCGGAGCACGCCAAGATCGCCGTCGACTTCCTCGACTCCCGACGCCGTTCGTCCACCCCGGCAAACCCGACTGCAACTGCAGACCCTCGGTGAGCCTCCCGTTCGCCTGGACATCTTCCCGTCTTTCCCCCTCTTGCTATGTGTTCTCGCCGTCGAGCGAGGCTGCCTGTCACCCTCTTGCCATGGCCGCAGCCATGTGGAGCTCGCGCGTGAGCTAGCTGCCGCTCCGTGCTTCCCCTACCTTTCTCCCGCGTTCTTACCACCCTCCAGCACTCCACGCGCACCCTGGCGCCTCGTCGTTCTGGTCACCGACGCTGCCGATCTTCGTCTCCGTCGAGATGCATCTGAAGCCGTACCGCTACAGGATCATCCAGACATCCAGTTCAGCCGAGAGAACGCCACCATCACCAGGGTCAAATTTGACCAGTCCCTCTCATTCGGCACAGCTCGGCGGGTGGAAAATTATGTGGTGAGTTTGTTAGTTGCAACCGATACCGATTAACAAGTGCGAATTTGTTGAGATAAGAGGTAGATACGACCCAGCGAAACATACTTATCGGGAGGGACGCGAAAGATAAGGATTTACAACCGTGGTGGCATTTTGTTTGTAAATTGCTAGATGTGTGACACCATACCACGCTCTCTGATTTAATAGTAAAGATTCTGCACACACACGGAAACTCCATAGTGAACTCCATGTACATCTTGCTAACAAATTCTGCAATGCACACCTTTCATTGCAGGAAAGTACGGACTGGGACGGATCTAAGAAGATAAAATGTGATGATCTAGCACAAAAGGTTCACCAAAATTCAACTATCAGGTCGTCATGCATCCACGAATTTTTTGTACACATACATAAGAGCCCAGCAGGCAGCATGCAGTTCCTTTCTTGCACTTGCCGTTCGCTGGTCTGGTCAGTGTACGTGGACGCCGCGACGCTGACATCGCCTCACCTGACGCTGAGTTCGCATCCCACCTTCAACGCCACCGCTCGACCCAAAGGAGAAACCATCAGTGAAGGTCGCCTGCCCGTATCTGGGTGTCGTTTCCTTTTCTCCAGAGAGAGAGGGACGGGAACACGGGGTCGTCGGCTGGTTGTGGTCTTGTGGATGTGGAGCCGCCGAGCATCTGGTGCCCAATCTGGTCACAGTCCGGCGCAGTTTTTCGGGCAACCCCCGTGCAGGGGCTCAGGCGCCACCGCGCAGCAGCATGCGTCCGCCGGTGAGGACAATTGGAGGGATGAGACTGGGTAGAGTAGACACCGTGCGGAGAGGCCGCCGTCCTGCTCACACAGACGCCGGTTGTCCGCCGGATCGGGTGAAGCTTAGTAATATGGGGAGGCTAAGACCGGGAGAGGGAGCGATGGATCGGGAGGGAGACGGAAGAAGAGGAGGCAGCGCTAGATCTAGATGTGGGGGGGGGGGGGGGGGGGGGGGAGATCCGGGAAGGTGGAGATGAAATCGGGGGACGAGAGAGGATTCAGAGGAGCGTGGTATCTCGGCAAGTTTGGCCCACATGTCGGCGCGTCCGTTCGAGGTGAGGCAGAAAACAGGCGACGTACCAACGTACGAACTCCATTTAATAGTAAAGATTAGCAGCACAACGTCACAGGACAGAGACAGAAGTGTCCCGCAAACCAACCTGTGGTTGGATGGTTAGCAGGCTGGTTGTACCCTCAGCCCACCAGAGTTCAAACCCCAGGTTTGACATCTGTGTGTTGCATTTAGGCGGAATATTCTTTCAGTGGGAGGCGACGTTCCCGTCGACAGCGAGCCGCCCGTGGTGACTTCGTCAATCTCAAGACTCGATCCGCCGGCTCAGTATTTCGGAGGTGCTCATAGGGGTAGGGTGTGCGTGCGTGCGTTCATAGGGATGAGTGTGTGCGCGCGTATGTGAGCGTCTGCGTTTGTACTGTGTTTGTCAAAAAAAAAAAGAGACAGAAGTGTCCCTGCCTGCTTGTCAATTCCTTGCCGAAACCGTCTCCGTCCAGGTGAAAACTGAAAAGTCATCGCAAAAAAAAAAAAAACTGAAAAGTATGCTGAGATCCTATTAGAAAAAGGTTTTTTTTTGAGGAAAATCCTATTAGAAAAAGGTGATGTACCGATTTAGGCCCAGGTGATTTTGGAATGAATGGAATCTTCTAACTGCGGTCTGGACAGCTGGGTTGGAGCACCGCAGGCCGGCCTGCTAGAGTAGGGTGTCGAAGATTTTATTTATTTATTTCGCACGCAGCTTGATTGATCTGTCTATCTCTATGCAACGCTCGTGGCGTTGGTTAGGATAGAAATGCCTGAAGAGAACTGCCTGGTGAGCTGGCCCAGCAAGGATAGCTCTCTTTTTTTCCTGTTTCTTTTATTTTCATTTTTGTTCCTTTCATTTTTGTTCCTTTTTTTCTTCATGTTTTCTTGTTTTTCTCCTTTATGTTTTTCTTTAAAAAATCACATGGACATTTATAGTACAATACATGAAACTTTCTTTAACCCCTTGAACATGTTGTCTAAATACGTAACTAGGTGGACAACCTACATGGCAAGCCCACAAGCTACATAAGAACAAAAGCAACAAGTATGCAAAGGTAAGAGATAACCTCAGTGGTGAAGACGACGATGTATTCAAAGAGTTCCTTCCTTTTGAGAGGAAGTATGTGTCCGCTGGAAAGATGTAGCGACACAAAATCCACCAACGCCACAAAATCTCACCTTATATGTGCCTTCACAAAAAACAAGATGTCACTATTCCACTGAGCGGGCACTTGAAGGCGGTGACCAAACCTTTGCACAAGAGGTTGTGGATATCTTCACAACTTAGTTGGAGGCTCTCAGCGCCATCACGAAACTTCACACGCCAAGATTGAGTTTCGAGTAGGCTTCTTTCATTTAGTGTTTAAAAGAACCCAGAGTAACAAACCCCGCAATAAATTCCAAGGGGAATCGAATGTCCTTTGGTGAAATGGTAGATCTAGCTCCTCTCACTCAATTACTAGAAAGGCATCAAGTTTGGTGGGTTAGGGAGAGAGATATAGGGCAATAAAAATTTGGAGTAATGGTGGAGAAAGATAGTGAAACGAGCAGGTGTCCCTTAGAGAAGAAGGGGCAATTTGTAGGTCCCCTCGATTTTTGACGGTTACAGTTGTTCAAGATATCAGAAGTTCTGAACTTAACTCTGGACTTCCGTGCGATTCCAGAGAGTTACACCACACGCGCAACCATTGTATTTTTTTTGCCAAATTTGGCCCTTTTGACGAACTAAACATATGTGTGGCCCTTTCTCAAAACTATTTCCAAATCTGGCCCCTTGATGTCGGCGCCAAACTAGGTCATCGCCACCGGTTCCGGTTCCGTAACGGAGGTCGGCTCCAGAAAGGATGGAGCCGACCTGTACAAGGTCGACTCCATCCTCCTTGGCGTCGACCTGAGGGGCCATATTTGAAAATAGTTTCGAGAAGGGGCCATATATGTGTTTAGTTTGTCAAAAGGGTCAGATTTGGTAAAAAAATACGCAACCATTAGGAGTGGAAACGAAGTGCAGTCAGGATGTTGGTAAAGTTCCGGCCTGGAGCACACCGAAAGTTCTGTCCGAAAACCAAACAACGGGAAATTGAAGATTATCTCACACCAAAAATAACAAGGCAAGTTGGGTGCATATGATTTGTGTACGTGAAATTGATTCCACCCAAACCTTTCACTATGCACCTCCCCCCCCCCCCCCCCCCCCCCCCCCCCCCCCGATAGAACGTTTTTCCTACCATAAAATAAATAAATAACGCCGGAAGACCGTGTTCTCTATTTTCAATTTTTGAGGTGTCGACAACCGTCTTGTGCCATTTATCGAATAATTCTAAAATACTTTAGCACATAGTTAGACTTCAGATTATGTTATCATCTACACCCAAACCTTTTAAGGAGATAAATTCCCTTTCAACATTTCTATCGGTAAATAGGTTCAATCGGTCCATATTCGCTGATAGCTACAACAAGAGGGGGTAGGGGTAAGCAGACCCCTGACATAGCCAAACCTGAATTTGAGTCTCAGACACACTGGTAACACAAGACGTGTGACCCACCCGTTAGTGGCCAAACAGGGTTAGGAACGTCTGAGGATCCCTCTCCGGGGATGGGGATGGGGTGTCGTTTCAGCGTATACTCTCTCAATATCAAAGTGTAGTGCATATTATTTTAATCAAAGAGAAACTTTATAAAGTTTAACCAAGTATGTAAAAAAAAGTATATTTTGATATATACAGTGTCAAAGCATATCTTACTATGGTTCTACTAATATCAGTTTTATGTTGTAGATGTTGATATTTTTCTATATATTTAGTCAAACTGTACAAAGTTTGACTTTGAACAAAACTAACATACACTACATTTTAGTATATGGGGAGTACGTGTTGGCAAGCTCAAAGCTCAGAAAAGAGCATACCGTGAAATAATACCTTTTCTTCGTAAACATGGAACTAGAAATTTCCGGACAAACCATTGGTGAAAAATCAATACAATTCTCTTGCTAGGAGAATGCCCATTAATTCTACACACATGCATTTTACCCCGAGCATCACTCTAAACATTTTTGTATAACATATATGAAACATCATCCCACGTGGTGATATAGTTGTGGTAGCAGAAGGAGTAATTAAGACATTTCGATGGAAAAGTACAAACATACGGACAACACAAATTGGTGTATTTGTATGTGAATGGTGTAATAAACTTATCTAAACTCCGAGTGATTTGAAAATGATATACTAGAAAGAAAACGTAAAGCTAGGCGAAAAATATATACCATGCATGAACAATAGAAGGTATTCTCTAAAAGGATAGACACGCGATGAAGATAATATATACACTAATTAGCAGCACTGTCATGTCATTTAACTGAACTTAGTAGGTCAGATGCTCGTTGAGTTGGTCTTTTGAGATTGGTTTGGTGAACACTTTTACCTGGAAGCAGTTGAGCCCTCCAGCTTTTGGCCAAAAGGCCATCCGGAGCACATGACCTCCAATTTGAGAATTGACACCAAAAGGTGACCACAAACAAGAGGGAGAGAGAGATATAGTTACGGGTTGTAAGTTGTGACTTGTGTTTTTTTGTGTGTGTGTGTGTGAGAGCTTGTGCTTAATGGAAGGTCGCCATGATGCTGCCTGTGGTCCATGAGCTTGGCTCACATAAAAGAAAGATTTTGGCCCACGCAAAGCCTATAGATCAACAGTACTTTTTTTTTGGCCCGCAGACACACTCAAAACACCACCCTCTCCTCCGATCTTGCGTATCCAGCCATCTAACGATCACACGTACGCTAACTATACTAACACGTCGTACGTAGTAGCACTTGGTAGTACCACCACATGCACACTAGCTCGCGAGCTTTTAGTTGGCAAAGTGACTCATCGAGCTAAAGCCTCTTTGATTAGCCTCAAGATCGATCTCTCTCAGAAGCTAAACAAATTGGGTCGACACCTTCACGTTCCGGTACCTGTCGTGGGCACGAGCTGGGTATAGTAGACTAGTACCAGGGCACAACTAAAAGGCGCGTACTATTCGTGATAAACATCTAACTGTACCCCTTCGAAAGAGCTCAGGGGCACATGCACCACGATTAATATTGTTTCTCAGCTTTGGCATATGCTTAAAGGTCTCTTTCACCTACACTGCATCAAGCTAGCACTACCACACCACACCACTTGGCATTAGAAATTCAGACGCCACAACTCCACAAGCTTTTGGATAGCTGATACAAATCAACTTGAAGTTGTTATGAATTTCATGCATGGATGTGTTGCTCATCATGCATGGTACATGGTTTAGCATGCTGCATGAGTGTGATTTAAGTAAGGTGCCAATTGGACTATCTTGTTTTTCAGATTTACTTGGACGTACAGTAGAAAAGAGTATGACTTGTTTTCTACAAGAAAAGAAAAGAAGAGTGTGACTAGTAGACCATAACAAGAAGAAATCAATGGATGGACGACTTCCCTTTGTGCTACAGCAAACTAAAGGCAGCAGCAGGTTCAGAATGAGCCGATCGAGTGTATTATAATCTTGCAATCATTCTGCGAATTCTTAAGCAATGATGATTCTGCGAGATTTCTGCATTTGTGTTGTGTGCATACTATATGATATCAGGAGGGGCTAGCTAGCGGCGCGCGCCAGTCGACGGCGTGGTACGGCTAAATTTTCTGGAGGGGCTAAACCAGTACTGATTATGCGCCCCGTTGAGGCTACAGTTCAGCTTAGAAATCTGCCAGGAAAATCCCAAGCAGCATTCTCATGGGGAAGAACGATTAAACAACGAGTGCGTGGGAGATGGTTGAAAGATGATCTTGTAGTGGACATCCCCAGCAACATAAAACAAACAGACCCAGTTTTGAGTTGACCCAGGTGCAGGACTAGCAGTAGTGGATGATGATATGTCTAATTTATCTGCCCATGGGTGTATGATTCAATGGAACTCCAATATGAAGTACATACTGCTGCTAGTATGGAGTACAGTACAGTCACGAGTCAGCATCACATATACTCCAAACATATAATACTACTAATTAACCGATGAGCAAATCAGAGAAGATAATCGATCCATGTCCATTGTATAATGTTGCTCCTGTCAATGATATGTTCAACTGTCCACGTGCGGCTCGCTGATTCGTGGGAGGAGCAAATAAGACATCCTTAGATAAGGGGAGTGAGTGAGTGGTCTTGCTCCCGTTTGAATTGATGGAAGGAAAGAAAGAAGGAGAAGGAACACATTGTACGTGCCCATCTTTACGTCAAATCCATAACGCCAGTAGCCAGGATAGCAACAAATTAGCCATAAGCAACCCATACATAAATCATCATTAAAGGAAAAGGCTCCTAACGCTCTCCAAACGCATCATAAGCTCCATTAGTAGCTAGAGGCTTTGGGTTTATCCCTGATAATAATCTCCCCAGCCGGCCGAGCAGTCTTTGTTGCTTTAGTTTTTAGCAGTGGTTGCAACGGTTGTTGGGTGGCGAGTATGTGTCCATGGCTTAAAGCTGGAGGAGCTCCGGTAGCTAGTGGAGGGGGAATGGGGCCTCGCTGGCAATCATTGGTCTACTCATTGATTACTAGCGCTCATATGCTCATGATCATCAGAACAACGTGCACTCTCTGCTCTGCTCACTTTCTCTCACACACACGCACTGCCATCTCAAAGGACAAAAGGGTGAGTGAAATATGGAATGTAGGCCGCTGCAAGGAATACTAAAATTTTTCAAGGAATTTTACACCAATATCAATGCCCCACTAGCTACTTACTTTTCTGGAAGAAGAGAGAAAAGGAAAGAGAAGAGAAGCCAGTGGGGGTTCTTGGCAAGTGTGTGAGCATGGCATATGTGTACCAGCTGAAAAGTAGGGCTGTTTGGTGCGATTTGCACATCTTCAGCTGGTCTTCCGGAGGTGTTTGAACAGATCAGTATGTAAACGGCAGCTAGTTTATAGTGGAACAACTAATTAGGAAAATCGTAAAGAGAAAGGTGCATAGCAAAAATTGTATCTTTTTTCTTCACAAAGGCATCATTCACCCTGTAAAGGGAGCAGGGGATGCTCTAAAGGAGACGGGCCGGGGAACGATGGGCAAGGCCACGTACAGCGCAAACCGAAGCAAGGAATTAACAGAAGAGCAAGTAAGAAACTAGAAAAAGAAATGGAAGAAGAAGAAGAAAAAAAAAAGGTGTGAAAGTTTGATTACAAGTCATCCTCGGTGATGCTCTCCAGGTGCGGTCGCCACACGGCCACGCGCCCGCGCCGCCGGTCCCTGCCCGTCGAGGCCTGCTTCTCCTTCATGATCTCCGACAGGTACCTCTCGTTGGCCAGCAGCCGCTCCTTCTCGCCCTCCGCGCTCTGGGACGCCACTGCTGGCGTGTTGCCGCCGGGACGAGCCTCGCCGCCGGATTCTTTCCTTCGCCGCCGCCTCCTCGCCGCTGGCGCGGGCGCGGGCGCCTTTGATTTCGCCGCGGCGGCCTTCTCCGGCGCCGGGGTCATCACCGGCATGAGGAAGTAGATCTTGCCCTTCTGCAGCTCGGCATTGGGCGGCAGGATGACGGGCTTCTGGACGACGATGCCGCCGCCGCCGTCGGCGGGGCAGGTGGACGGTGGCTTCCGGAGGACGTGCTTGGGGTAGGCCTTCATGATCTCGCCCGCGAGCACGGGCTCGCTGATCTCCTCCACCCGGCCGTTGGAGTGCACGATCCGCACCACGTCCAGCGCGCCGCACGGCAGGATGCACGCGATGCAGCACCGGAGGGTCTCCATGACTCAACTGGTGGATCTATCCCTCTCTAGCTCTCTCTCCCTCTAGCTAGTTCCTCTATCTCTCTCGCTCCCGGCCGTTCGTCCTTGCTGCGCCGAGCTGGCGAGAGCTAGCTCATATGGAAGAAGGGCTGGATGATGTGCACACTATACCGGCGAGCGAGCGGACGAGCCAGAGAACTTCACCTCTCACCTGGTCTCGGGTCTTTTTGGTGCGGGTATGTTCGAGCTCTTATATAGTGGTACCGTAGGATTCTGGCTTAGCTTACTTTACCTTAGGTATTGTACAATGGTGTATGGAGGGACTGGTTCATGCTCTTTGGGATTTGGCTGTGCTCCTGATGACCAGTGTAGTTCTCAACAGTGCTAGTGCCGCTCCTGATCATTATCTACCACACGGCCACACCACTTGTAGTCTTGTACTCACACATACTTGCTGCCTTAATTTATAGACTGAATGAGCACCGTGGGGATCGATCGATGTGGAAAAAATAAAGTAGGATTCAGAATGTGTGAAATTCATCTTCTACTTTACATTATATATTTTTTTTTTGTCATCATTTTTGGCCTTATAGTGGGACCTCTTGGTCCAAATCATTGCTACTCTTCGACCTTGTACTTTGGCAGGGGCTAGGGAGCTGATTTTCATGGGCTCATCATGCGAGAGGGGACGATCGTCTGTAAATATTTCAGTTTGATGCACACACAACTTGCTCGTGGTGATGTGAAAAAAAGATGAAAAATACGATGCAATCCGTAATAACTCACCGCGAGCTGTGATTTAATTTGCAGAGAAAGATAAGAGCGTGGCGATTTGGGGGGCATATATGCATATGATGGACATACATTAGGCGTCCGTCCGCTGTCACTGTTGTTATGATTGAAGGCAGCTTGATATGTTTCTTATTTAGAGACCCGTGGTGGACAAATACGCATTCAATTGGGGGACAAATACCATCGGGGAAGAAACTGTGTCTCACAAACGTCCATGCCAGTACGTCTAAGAAAATTTATGTGTACCATCATCTTACGAAAGTAGAGGGTTGACAAAACATGATGTATACTGTATTTGCAGGAATGCAAAACATGATGGACACATATATATCCCTCTATGAAAGGAATTGTTCATGACATCTATTATATACTAAAAGCAAAATGAGTAAGTTTTTCGAGCCACCACGTTAATCCACATCATCTAAATTATATTAGCCTTTAGATCTAATATTTATGACTAGGATTTTCAATCATAGCCACGAGATTTACGTAACAAATATAACACATGTATTTAAGTTAGCGCAACACATTGGGTCCAACACGTAACACACATTAACATGCATGTGCTGGGTCCAACTGGTCACGTAACTCACGTACTCACGTACACGTGAGTTAGATCCATCGCCATTTAGCTTTTTTTTTTCTTACCAACGTTTTAGCTAGATTGGCTCCCCTCACGTGCAAGCCATATACACGTGCTGGTCCGTATGGATGTATGGATAGATTCCGTGTGTTCCGGCCGGCCGCAAATGAAAAAGAGTCCAGGTTTCGTTTCAAAAAAAGGTTAATGTGAAATAGGAAGATGTATATGAAATTGTGTAGTAACCTTTTTTAGAAAAAAACAATATTTTGGCGGAAAAAACATATATGATCTCAATGAATTGCACGGAAGAGATCTTTTGGGCTGTAGAAACTGGCAAGTATATATTAACAAATACACACGAACATGTACAATACTATTTCGTGCACAAAAGGGAAAATATATTGAATGATGGCTTATTTATTTCTCTCATGTTAATTTACACGTGTTGTTCTTATGAGAGAGAGAGAGAGAGAGAGAGAGAGAGAGAGATTGAATTTCAACATTGATATAAGGATTTTCATTTACAAGTACCAACATTATTTAAAAAAATTATGAATGTCCGATGATCTTCTTTGTTTTAGATTTAGCATTTTCGTATGATAAGAAAATAAGTTGCAAAATAAAGGCAAGCAGTGCTATGCGTACGAAGGTAAATATGTCGTTGTTCCAAACTATGAGGATAAGACACCATCTTATTTTCTTAGAAAATAGATTAAAATTTACATGTTAATTTAAATTATTTTTATAAAGATTTAGCACAAGACATGCATGGAGCTATACGTTATCAGCCCACGGTTTTCCAAAAACAAATGCCCGTGGGTATCTAAAAACAAAGGAACATGTGTTGTTTTCACATCTAAGCTTTAAAATATCAATACAAAGTAAAACTATAGGGAAGAGTGATATAATACTCTCAAATATAATAGTATCTAACAACGTTGGCTGACATTGCCGTAATTCTAGAGCTGCACAGTCATTTAGTTTTTAGCAATATTATCCATAATTTAAATGCTACAATGTAGTCGAAGTGCATGTAAGATTCCATTCTTTCACGGCTAAGATCATAATCTAAACCGCCAAAAATGTGGATCCTAGAAACTAGATCCAAGCTATGAGAAATATTTAAACCCATACTGAAAGTTTAAGCTTTGCATTTTGAAATGGTCAGTGAAAATGTTATGTATATTCAATACAACTAGAGTAAATGAGAGAAGAAAATGGGGACGAGCTAAAATGAAAATTCTCAATATATGTTCTCCTACCTATAATGTTCTGTGTTTTGGATGTCATATTCCGCATGACAAAAAATGTTCACCCCATATATATTTATTATACATAAGATCAACCAAAACGGAATCAAGTATGCACACTACCAATTAATAAAAGGGAAAAGAATGACAACTAACTGTCAATTCCTAGAGAATATCAGAATCGTTTTCAACGAAAAAAACCCTCGATTGACAACGTCCAAGTAACACAATGGTTCTTCAAAGCAAACTTTCCTAACATGAACCGAACCACACACACACGTCCATTGTTGTTGCATCCAAGAACTGCAAGGCAAATAAGGGAATTCCACTCGTGTGCTGCAGCTATATAAATGTATTTGTCTACTGATGTATTGTTAGTATATTTGAAACTATGAAACCTAAACTTTATTTTCTTTCTTATTCTTAAAATTGATAGGAGACATAACTGGAATTTGAAAACATGTAGATTGATGAAGGTGCCACAAACAATGTTGTCCATAGCATCATAGTCATGTTTCATGACATGAACAAATAGAAGTGAGCGTGAGTGTATAAATATTGGGTTGAGGGTGGGTTTAGTAGGGAGAGAGTTAAATCATGAAAATCAAATAATCAACTTAAAGTACTAGATAGTATGAGGATGGTGCAAGGAACGATAATAACCTTTATAATAACCTTCTGGCTGGCTAGAGTTTTGTGGCGCAAATATTATTATTTTTAATTACTTGAAGTGAACTGTTGATTGATTAAAATGCTCAAACTAAGTATGTTTGTTTTGTAAATTTAGCATGTTGACATGAACATGTGCCATCTCTCCCATAAACTTTTTTGAAACTTTTAATTCCGTGTAGTTAGTTTTACAAGAAATAAATAAATATGTGACAGTGAGAGAGTACAATGATGATTGGGGAATGGTGGGAAGAGCGTAAACATATATATAAATTAAAATAGAAATACCCGCTTTAAAATTAAACGACCCTATAGAACATGTGACATGGTACTTTTTTATAATGCCAACATACCTACTCTGCCATAAAATAAAGACGCATGTTGTATTTTATCTACCATAATTTTTATATGACCGTTTATGAATTAGATTTCCGTCTTTCACTATCTATGAAATCACAAATTCAGTTCATGAACATATTCAATACGCCAAAAACAATGCCCTCGCATTTGCGAGGGCCACCTTGCTAGTTATCAAAATAACAAGACCGGAGGGGGGAATCCACCCCGGATTTGTCATTAAGGTAGAAGTGAGGACTCGAACCCGAGACCTGACCCTTATGCGCATATGCACGGCTACCACTAGTCCACGGAAGAGTTCTCCATTATCACAAGGCATGGGCTTTGGTTTAAGCATAACCATATGCTGAATGCATGTATAAGGATGATTGCATTTAGGAGAAGAAACAAAATGCATGAGTGCTAGAGTAATTGTACTAATTAAGTTCTCCATTAATAACCAAAATAGGAGCAGTAAATGCATCCATGAATAAATTCTATATACTCCTTTATCACGGAGAAATTAATCAGTACAATTATTATTTGATATCCAGCCAATGTACAGTACATCCCTGCATGTAGAAGCAATGTGGGGTGTAAACGAGATACGACAGCCATGCAGGCGCCGCGTGACAACGTGCACGCTGGTTCATGCCTTCATCGTTAGATGATCACACTGCGCATGCGAGGCTTGTCAGTACTCAGATCCTGGGATCCACAGGAGCAGTCGATCTCGTGCAGAGAGCAGACAGCACTACAGCTTGGACCAAGCCAAGCGGCACAGAACATACCTCACCTAGACCTGGCCATGGCCCATGGGCACCATGGCCCGGACGCCCCGCCCGAAACTCCTTGGGCCTGAAATTTTAGCCCGACTGGCGGGTCGAGATAACAAAATACGTGATTTATGTCAGGGTCGAGCCGGGCCGGTCGGGCTTTTTCGGACTAGGGCTGGGCTTTTTCGGGTCGGGTTCGGACCTTGGTTTTCAGCACCGGCCTTTTATTGGCCTAACTCGACATATGGCCAGGTATAACCTCACCCCTCCTCCAAGTTTGATAGGGATTCGGGCAGAAAATCTAGCTTTGACGGACCTCCGGAACATGCCCTCAACATTCCGAACCGGGTAGAGCTAACCGGACATGCCCGACATCACTGATAACCTCGATTTTCGATGACTGTGCACTTAATCACCTCTCACACCCATGCCAAAGGAACTGGTTTACCAGGAAGAATCCGATTTTTTTAAAAGAAAAATCGGAATAAGCACCCTCGGTATATGGTCATACCGAGGCATTTGAATTTAAATTTTGGTTTTAAAATTTATCTAGTAACCGGTCCGTATTTTGTGGTAACCGCATATCCGGAGCACAGTCTGTAATTTTTGATTGGTAAGAAAAACTTTGCCTACTGCACCTACCAAGGCTCGTCGTTATCTAGCGTCGCCGCGTCGATCCATTCTCCATCGCCTCTACTCCCACGCACCGCGACCACTGGCCACGTAGATCAGGCCCAAGATGCCGACGCGCGACGATTGGGAGGCCGACTCGAGCCATGTTGGCTTTCGTCGGAGCTGTCTCACAATGGCTTAGGCGTCCAACTTTACCGCTTAGGACATGCTTGCACGGCCGGATTGCTGGCTACCGAGCAGCTAGCATATTAGCTGTGGTGGTATCCCTGTACCACCGCCGCCCACTGGTACATTGTCCAAGCCGCAAACGCCGCACCGACAATGCGTGAGCCCAAGCCCAAGTATGAGTGGTCGGGCACTACCGAGGTCGTGCACTTGTCGCATCATACCGTCAAGCTGGAGCCCAAAGACTCCCACGGCGAAGGCTCAACATAGTCCGACGATGAGGAGGACGTGAAGCAGCCGCCGCCATGCACGATCGTTGACGACTGGTTTTAGTGTATAGTGTAGTTTTAGGGTTTTAGGATTTCTATTTCAACAATGTAAAAATGTTTGATTAAATGTATCATGTTTAATTAGTTAAATATATATGTCTAATTTACGTTGAATTTGCCGTAGGAGCCGTACAATGGGTTCAGCCACTGGTGAGTGGTGACGCACTACAGATCGACTTGTGTGTGCGCGCGTGTGTATGACGTGAGTGAAATGAAATGAAATGTGATTCTGTTCCATACTGTTTGCGTCCTCATGTACGAAAACTGAGGCAATCAGCAGTAGACGTACGTACGTACGGAATTTGCTTTGAGAACGAGTGTGAGAGAGAGCTTCAAATTCCGTACAATGTACTCGCGACGTGTCATCGGGTTCGTCGCGCCCGTGCTACAGGATCAGAGCATGACGCGTCGCTTTGGCTGCGTACGTCTGAAAAGAAGACGATGTTACATCCGTGAATAAATAGCAAAGGGTTTTCACCTTGGAGAAGATATTGTTAGTTTAGTTTTTTTTCCAGGTATATTGATAGTTTGGTTAGAGGCATAATCTCCATTGAGCTAACGATGCTAATGGGTCGTCATATTTGCATATTTTTCCGGATAATGATATACCAAGAGATTTCGCCGAGATGCAACAAGGTCAAATCCCTAAATTTTTTCACTTTAGGTTATCCGCCTACGAAACAGAGTCCAAACTTCTGGATGGGAGGGCGGGGCTCACCTACACAGAGAGATTACGGCGCTCTTTGGTTCGTAGGATTTTAAAAAAACACTGAAATAGGATGTCAGCGCCGCATAAAATCCTATGGGAATCAAAAAAGAATGAATTAGTAACAGAAGTTGTCACATTGTGCCGTGGGGAAAACACACGAAAATGTTGTATAATGATTGAGTACATGTCATAGTTGTCCTAAACACATAATTGTTTTGTCAAAAGTGGTATAGCTTCTTGCTAGAAATCATATGCAATGGCAGCGTAGCAATCATTCCATAAGAATTTTTGTGGATTAAGTAAGTTAACCAAATATGCTTCATAGGAAAATTCACATGGATTGAAATTCGACAAAATTCTTTTCTGAATCCTTTGACCGAAGAGGCCCTAAACTATGTCGTGATTCCAACATTAGACGGTCAAGATGTCTCATTCCACCGGCCGCCGAGCCAAAAAGGGCCCAAGAGAAGGCGTGTTCGTTCTGCCACGACCCTCTTGTTTGGGTCCTCTCCGTTTCTTGAGCCACAAATTTTTAACCGCAAGGCCATCCAAAGATAACCAGTAGAGCCTTTTTTTTCAATTAGGGGTCCACGACTATGCACCTCATATGATCAATCATCACTCTGTAAAAGATGTCATGTTGCCATTACGCCTAGTAGACATTGTCGCAACCCACAACAATGTGCAAAGAGCGACAATGGTGGTGAAGAAGGAAAGAAGTTCAAAGTATCCATGCATATGTGTGTCGTGGTTTCGGTGTTGCACTCATGAGAGCGATACGAGTGGGGACTTAGCTTTTTCAGACCATATCGTTTAACTTACCGAACTCATTTAAGATGCATATGGTGGCGTAATATTTCAAAAATTGTAGAAAAATGATTTCTATTGATGCTACAACTTAGAATACTGAGGTGTTTACCTCTAACAATATTACAGTTTTGTAAACCATGATATCCCCAATTCCCTGGTCCCTCGTTTTTCCAAAACCGAGAAATGAGAGTAACTGCTGAACTGAAATAGACTTATAAAAGTTGTTGCATCTCAAACCAAGGCAATACAAACATACTCTGATTTCAAATATTTTTATTTTATTAAACCCGAGCTACCTACCACCCGAATTACCGTGACTATATGTAGATTCATTTTCCGGACTCGAGTGGAGATTTTTACTTCCAAAGGTCTAGTGCTCCCTCCATTAAAAAATAAAAAAAAATCATATTTATGAGTTCCAGAAAATTCTGAAAAAAAATCCGGATGCCAATGGTATATCCCACAAACGTACATCAACTTTAAATACTTTGTATTCGAGCTACACAAAAATGACAAAAGTGTGATCTGAATATGCATTTTTTCTAATGTCTAAATTTTATCAGATTTATTACTTTTCTTTAGCCCATAATACAAAGTACTTAAAATGATATTTTACACGTTCGTGGTATAGACCATTGGCTACACCTGGATTTTTGTCCGGAAATTTTTGGAACTCACAAATATAATTTCTGATTTTTTTAAATGTAGGGAGCACTAAATCTCGGGAGGCAAAGACACTTACCGGACTATATGATCTTGAGCAGACGAAACGAAGCATACATGTTTGCACTATTGTGGTTCTCGGTGAGAGACTAATTCATCAGAGCACGTTAGGTTAGGATTTGGTTCTCCTACGGCTACCTATGTATAGGCACGTGGAACGTTAGGATTGACCAATATACAACTGAGCATGCTTGCGATGTTAGCGTGTGGTTCAAAGGGGACGGTGCATGAGCCACCGCGGTGCGGTCGGCAAGAAAGACAAGATTGCGACGACGGATCTCCATCGGGACTTGTGAAAATTAGGCTGTTCTCGGCTGCTTGCGCCAACGTTCGTGCTAATCAACAAAGCCTACTGTACTTAATTTAGCCTAGCGAGGAGGGGCGTGACCGATGAATGGACAGAGCACAGTACATTGACTGTGCACTCGCATGCATGTGCTTCGCGGTAGCAAGCGATAGCGATGTGTGAGAGAGAGCTTTGGGAGTGGTGGATAAACTCGATCTCCATTCTTTCACGAAAAAATATCACTTGTTTTTAGGCGATCGATAGTATTGTCATGAGTCACGACGTTGTGTTGTCGACTCTACAGTGGGCAGCAACTGGACTTGGCCAGTGTAATAAACATGTCATCTCACAAGGCGAGGGCCAAACATCTTCGTTGCCGCGGGACTTTTGTCCTTCCAGAATTCGAAATCGGCAGTCGGCGAGAGCTTTAATAATTCCGAGGGAATATTTCCCTTCGAGGACAGGATGACACTTGTTTGTCACACTCGGCATCGATCGATGATGCAGATAATTTGGCACAAAACGAACAGTCAAAAGTGACGAAGCCGAGGTAAAAGGGGGAGAACAACACCGACTACGTACCCAGGAATAATCTAGGGTCCAAATTGGTTCAGGGCAAAAGCACTGCATTGTGCAGCTATAGGCCTTCTTTGATTCATAGGATTTCAAAATGTAGGAAAAGGAATAGGAATAGGAATATGATAGGATTGCCAATGCAAACCTACAGGATTCTTTCCTTTCAAAGGAATGAAAAAATGAGGTCTAACCAGATTGTTTATTTCCTTTGTATTCCATAGGAATCTGGTGGCAAAGGAAAATTTCCTTCAAATTTCCTTTGCTTGGTTTCCTATGAATCAAACGCATCAACAGTGCAAATTCCTATAGGAACCGGAATCCTACATTTTTCCTACAAAAATCCTATGAATCAAAGGAGGCCATATATCGCATTAGGGAACAGTAGCAAGCACCATCAGATCAGATCAGATCAGATCAGATCAGCGTGTGGCCGGGTTGAAGTGTGATTCATGCATGAATCTTATTCTTTGGTCGACAGTTGCTGTGAAGCTCTGCAATGCGGATCCAAAGGCCATGACGCCGACCGCACCGTCCTCCTCCTCGACACCATCATGCCCGATCGAGGACCGCGTTAGGTTAGCAATACGATTACAACTCTAGCACCAAACGCACTGGCCTGCAGTCTCTAAATTATATCACGACCATCGTGATGGTGATCACACACACAGCCTAGGACGACATGACTAATGCCGTCCGCCAAACATGCTTACAGATCCAATTGCGGCCAAGGCCACCTACGACGACAGGAGAACAAATCGTGATCGGCGAGTTCGTAAATCTTCCGAGTATGAACGTAAATGTCGGCCAAATTAAAAGGTAATCGGTCATGCATGTACACGAGTCGTTGAAAATGAGTACTAGCAGATCATCGGTTCATTAATGGCCGTGGAATCGAGACAATGCCTTTTGTTGAAGGTAGGATTGAGACATAGTTCTCACGAGAAAGAAGAAGAAGATCGAGACAAAGTTGAGATGACATGATCCGAACTGGTACCATCGAGCTTTTCCTTCCTGTCGCGTGCAATGATCTTCCCTTTTACAGTAGCTTCTAGATATGCCGTGGCGAACCGCAACTCTCCGGTACGACTAGCACTATGCCACATGCTTTCCACATTTGACAGTACATGCATGTATAAAGGCATATCCCGACTATATTGAGCTAAACACACGCGCGCGGGATGCCCCACGATATGCAAACTCGTAGCACTGCTTGTAAAATACGGGTAAATGATACTAGATCTTTCTACACAGCGTAAAACAGCCCCAAATGATTCTCACGCTGACACGTGGTGCCAGTTTTTTGCGAAAACACGCCTATACAATTTTAGACGTTTAACATAAATATAAGTGAGGTGTAGTGGTGGCTACATGCTTGTAGCTGCAGTGGTAGCGACGAGGTTGCAGGTTTGAACCCCATCGCATCCTCCAATTTTAGATATTTTGTCCCCCCCCCCCCCCCCCCCCCCCACAGGTGGGACCCACATCGGTGAGAAGTAGTAAGGTCGCATGTCATATGTAAAAAATGTGTAGGGGTGTCTCCACAAAAAACTGACACCACATGTCGGTGCCAGAATCATTTGGTACCGTTTTGCACCATGTAGAAAGTTTTAGAACCACATGGCCCCATTTTACAAGTAGTGAGATGATTTTGCAAATCGTAGACAACAATTGGAACCATAAGTGTATTTAGCTCTTGTGTGATAGGGGCCGATTCCATACAGCAAAAGCAGTATAAGGTTCACCGAAAACTATTTTACGGTTTGGAAATGCAATGGTCAGAACATGTACTGAATATTCGTACCGTAAATTTTCAAAAAAGGTTCGCGCTAGATTTCAGCTAAGATCTTCTCAAGTTCATCACAAACATAGCAAACATAGTTCATCACAAACATCACAAACGCTATTTAAACATAGATATAAACTAAACCCTAAACCTAGTATTACACGATGGCGAAATGTTACTTCACCGGCGTGCTCACTCATCGAAGGCGAGGTAGTACTTGACGACGGACTTGCGCAGCGCCACCGCGATCTCGTGCTCCTTCTTGGCGGCTTCGAGGCAGCGCTGGGCATCGCCGTTGCCGCCACGTGCCCCAGCGTTGAGGAGAGTCGCATCGGTTTGGCCGCATCGTTTGATGTGGGGCAACATCTACTCGTCGAGCACATCGAAGCCTGACCATGCACCATGCCCGCTCCTACGGGAGCACCGACCGTGGTCCCGCGCCTGCTCAGACCTTGCTGCGCGGCGCGCCTCGTCCTGGCCGCTCAAGACCACCACGACCGGCACCGCGCGGGAGCTTCCCGCAACTACGTCGCGAGGGTGGGCGGCGTCCCCTCGACAACAGCGCGGACAACCTCGGCGGTGCGGTTCTCCCCGATAAAGGGGAGGCACATCGTGTAGGTTGTACCAATTCATGAATTGGCGGCGGTCACTGTTGGGATACGCGATGGAAAACAATTTTTTTTGCCTTACATGTAACAACCAAGATCTATCTATGAAGATGTTGATGATCCAGTTAATCATACTGACACCATGTAGCGGAAATAGATGTCGATGTAGATGTTGATGAAGCCTGATGAAGATCCTCACGGCTAAGCCTAGCGACGAGGATGTCGCTAATTCCCCGCTCCAGACTGGCAACCTTTCGTCGTCAGCATCAACTTGAATAGGATCAAAGGTATGATCCCTTGAGAGTTCGCATGCGTCCTTCTCCTCCAGGTCAGGAAGACTTCCTCGTACAGGACTAAGTTACTACCGGAACAAGTATGGTGGAGATCCCAACACGAGAGAGAGAGAGAGTCAGATCAAGATCTATTGGAGAGGACACCTCAAAGCGAGCAGATCAAGATCTAATCTAGAGGGAGAGGGGCACCCCACGACTCAATTGGTGGGAGGACGCGCACCCCAACCCTAGCTGCTGGCACCTTAATGGGCCTTGGGCCCAGTTGAACTACATGGGGCCTAGGCAGGTGTACGGCTGCCCTAGTGGGCCTAAGGGCCCATGCGGTAGCCCCTTTGGTGGGGCACAGCCCTGGGGCATTCCATGCCCCTCCAGGCACTTCTCCCCTCTTCCGGTGTTTGTCCAAAAACCTCCGCACGAGTATTTTCCCTTCATATAAATTCTCAGAAATAATTCGACAGTGATAAAAAACTATTTCTAGGACTCTAGGTCATATGTCCGCTTATTTACTTCTCGGAACACTTCCGAAAATATTTCGATCACTCCGGAACTATTCCGGGTGACTCTTTCTCATGTTTCCAACCATCAACTTATTCAACTAACTGAAGTAGACTTAAGCGTGTGACCCTACAGGTTCGATAACAAGTGAACATGACTCGGAATACCTTCCAATCAATAACCAATCGTGGAGCCGTGGACGCCCATATTGATTCCCACTATTAAATGAATGAACTCGAGTGAACCTGTTTGTTCCCGTATATGGTTCCCATTGGTTCACGATACTGAACATACTCGAGGTGAGATATTCCGATATATATTTGAAGCAACTCTTCATCACTATATCTTGTTATATTCGTTACCAGTTTGTTCCCTTTTGCTCATTCCCGTATTCCGGTATCCCATGATTTACATCATGATGAGTCTGCGCAAACGATGATATATGCCATCATACCGAGTGGGCCTTGGATGTATCGCTCCATCGCCGGAGGAGCTATTCCCAATCTTGGATCATTAGGATTAATACGCACTCTCCTGATTACCGAGACACTGACGTTTTCATCACCCATTTTCAGGATGACGTTTGAAAGAGCTAAAGTAACCTTTCAAATATGCATAACCCTAACACCCTCATGGTCAAAAGACATATGTGCACGATAACTAATCTGTGATAATACTAACAACGTTGTGATGATATGATCTCATAGTATATCAACGGTTGGGTCTGTCCAGCCAACATTATTCTGCTAACAATGTGCTCCTATCGTTGTTGGTATAATCATACCATGACCAGAAAGACAGGGCCATCATACAACCAATTTTTGAAACGAGGCAAAACCTTTGCCTTTATATTGATATATAGAGAAGCAAAGATAACAAAAGGCCGAAGCCCCAAAGTACCGATTACAAAGTCTCCCTCGTTTCAACCAATGAGTTAGTCTCTAGAGGCAAGACTAGGACCTTTATTTGGTGTTTATTATTCTACACGTGCTGATGGGTTCTCCTTCTGAATCACGTATTCAGAGACAATAACAGTTATAGCATAGAACATAAACATTAATTATGAAACAAATATTAATAATAAATGTGTTTTCTACTATTTTGATTGAAGTTTTCTTGACAGGTTTCCAAATAGAGATAGATAATTTAGACAAATACTTAAAGGGCGAAATCTTAATTACATTTGGTGGTATAAGCAAGCAGAAGAATGTTTTAGTGAAAGCAGAAGATCGTTGGCTCCATAAAATTTGTAGTTGAAGTTTCTTAGAATTGCGTTTACTTATTTTGGAGCAGAGTGAGATAAAAGGCTCCACACAATTAACTTTTTCTTTAAAGCAGACATTTTGTGATAGATGTTAAATAGAAGGAAAAAGAACACGGCTATGTTATCGTTAGCAGCAACTGATTGGACTGTTGATTGATGAAAGCTGAAGTTATTTGTCCTCACTATGGACTTGTGGTCTTCTTTCTTGTTTACTTTTGCAAGTGGTCTACTTTGTTTCATACCAATCCTTCTAAATAGTAGCAAACATAGGTCTATTATTAGGAAACCTGCCCTTCAATCCATGAATACGTGCGTGTCATCCATCCAGTGTGTTGTCGATATCTTAGAAGACTGGTCATCCGCAGATCATTAGAGTATCCATGCTATAATGCTCTCTAGCTTGCAAGAGGATGCTTTATCATACCAATACTATAGCATGATTATATAAACTATTTGAGTTTTTTCGTCGCTTATATACCTAACATGACAAGTATTGGTATGACAGTCACCTGGATGTACTATGCATGGTTTCAGCGAAACAGGAAGAGCTAACACCTTATGTCGCAGCATGTAAATTAGCCATCGAGATATTAATTAACGGAACTGTGTTGGGGTCGGGCGTCACAGTGCATCCTTGCCTTTCACAGGGGACCAAGTATTGGAGTTGGCTCAATCAGCCAGTTAGGTGTCTGTGGTCACAGGTCCAACTTCCATGCTGACAGATTAGATTAGTTGCACTCGATCGACCGATCAGCTAAGCCTGGCTACAATACGATAAGCTGTCTTCCATCATCTCGAGCTAATGAAGCTGAGCTAGCTTGCCAGTCGATCGGCTAATGCATGTGCGTGCAATAGGACACCGGAGCCCATCGATTCATTTCACTTGCCCATGATGATATTCTGGCCGGCCATGGAAAGCCCAAGGAAACTGGCTGAGAAGCTTTGGGCGTGTGGCGAGACGTCCCTGTTACTCTGTTAGTTCATGAGCTTGTTAAGCTGGCTCTTAGGTGGAAACGACTCACTGAAACCTCTTAATATTTGGGTTTCTTTTCCCCTGACGACGACGTACAAAAGCTTGAAATATTTTTACCTCGCAAAGATTCTCCGGCTCCGGCCGAATAGTAGCGATCGCATACAAAAGCAGCAAAATTATCCACTTCCACTTGAAATCCAAGTCAGATCCACGGACCCCGGTCGAGTCCATTCCCGGGCTCGATGACGCCCCAGTTGCGCCGTCGCTTTCGCCAAAAGGCTGGAGGCGATCGCGGCGAACGAGCGACGCCGCGCGCGCCCACGCGATCGCCAAGTGCGTGCGTGCGGCAGATCAAACGCCAATTATGGAATCCATATACCTCACCGGTGAGAACCCACTGCATGATCGATCATCTTATCCCGCCCGGGCCTCCAACTTTTGATCAACCACCTTTTGGCATCTCTCACTCACCCATCCTGGAGCTGGAGAGATCGATCGAGTAGCTTCACGTACGCTCCATCTGCAGCTACACGAAGATTAGCAGCTAGCGAGTGCCATCGATCATGCGCAGATTGCCCCGACAAAAGTCAATGCCTAAACAATGGCCAAACTTTACATGCGAGTTAGTGCTCCCACGTCGCAGTCAAATTGCTGCGATCCAGGCATCATCGGCATGCCATCCATCAAAAGGAACGCGATGCGATGCGATGCCGCCTTTACATCAACTCAAGGTCCACTTCACTCACTCACTCACTCACTCACTCACTCACTCACTCACTCACTCAGACACAGTGCTGATTGCTGAATGCATGCATACATCCTCATAATATCATGCTTGCATGGATAAATATATGGAGAACGCTGATCTGGCCTACAAGGAGCTCTACCTAGCAGCAAGCATCTATATGCGTCTCCTTTCTAGGATCGTAATGACTAATGAGAGTTTTACTTTCGCACACACCTCCTTGCTTGCTCGCTGCTTTTCTCGGAGTGTGATGGAAGTGGAACTCAACTTGTTAGCTGCCGCTGCTTGCTGAATTCCTTCCTGTCTCTCTCTCTATCTCGCTCTTTCGTCCACCTTTTCTTATCTTTATGGTATCCAGATTTAGATAGGGCGGTCGGCTTTCTGCGAATATAAAGTCGATCTGCAGGTAATTTCACTCTCTCTGATATACTCCATGAGGATCATGGTGGGGCGTCGGCGTGTGTGTGGCTACCCGGATAGACGTACCGGGTTTCAGTTAGCAGCGGGAGTTTCGGCTTTCCGATTCTGATCGATGTGGGAATTGGCCCATGGGGCCTAGCTATCGATCGTCTGGTTCAGCAATGTACAGCAGGACGAGCAATTCGATCAGCAGGAGATAGAGGTGGTGTGGGGGCAGGCGCGCCCTGTTAAGTACTCCCTCCGTTCCAAATTAATTGATTTGGGTTTGTCTAAATACGGATGTATCTATACTTATTTAGTGTCTAGATACATCTATATTTGAACATACCCAAATCAATTAAATTGGAACGGAGGGAGTACAGATCAAGGATTTGTTGGCTGTTGCTGTACGAGTGTGTCATATCGCCATGCCATGATAATATGACTAGTTGAATTCAGCGCGGCGTCACGCCGCGAATTTTTTTCTTAATCTTTATATATAGAGGTATTTTGCCGTAAATAGTTAGCATTTATTTTGCTGAGTATTTTGATATATTATTCATATTTTTGTGTGGTGGACAGATTTGAAGTTGTTGATTTTACAACATTACTTTTTTTTTGTCAATTGTTTAAATAAAGTTGTTGATTTTACAACATTAATTATTTTGATATATTATTCATATTTGGAAATTATTTTTTGTGTGGCGGCGCCGCTGCATTTGGGTCACAGGAGCGTCGCCGGCGGCGACCAAACGCGGCGGCTGGAGCAAGCTCACGGCGGCCGGAGCAACCAAAGTGAGAGGAAGAGGGAAAAGAGGTCCTGGAGGACCGGTGACTCACCCTGGAGCTCGAGAAGGTGTTGAATCGTCGAGGTGAGGTCGAGGACGGACGGAATCAAGCTCGTCGGCGGCGGACCGAGGCGGAAGGGAACGGCGAAGCTCGTCGGGCTCTTGGCTTCCCAGCAAGCACGACTCGACCAGGAGGGAGAGGGAAGCACAGCGAAGGTCTACGAGGCCTCGATTCGTGGGGCGGCGGCCGTACAGCTAAGGTTTCGTCCAGAGAACGGAGGAGAGCACGGGAGGAGAAGTCGAGATGTGTGGGAGGTTTTGCAGTAAGGTCCCTGGGTTTTCGGAAAATTGCAAATAAGTCAGATCAGAAGTTATAGATTATACAATTTTGGACATTTTTCTGAAATTACTGGAAATGTTTAAAATTCTGACGACGGGACCCACATGTCAGGGTTTTAGTAATTACTGAAATTATTTATCAAAATGAATAAAATTCTGACGGCTGGGGCCCACGATGACGTCACGCACAACAGTGTTGAACAGTGCACGAGCGCTGAGAGGCCGCGGAATCGCTCTCCTTTTATATAGTTGCCCGTGCCTTGCAACGGGAGAAAAATCCGCGTCGTTCAAACTAATAAATCAGCCTATTCATAAATTGGTTATTTTGTTCTCCTAAATAAGCATGGTTAAAAGTTGTTAAATATGCATGAATTTTGATACCAGTAGACAGATTTAATTTTTCTGAACATTTTGATATATTGAACACATTTTTTTGAATTACAGATCAGAAGTTATAGATTATACAATTTTGGACATTTTTCTGAAATTGCTGGAAATGTTTAAAATTCTGACAACGGGACCCACATGTCAGGGTTTTAGTAGTTACAGAAATTATTTATCAAAATGAATAAAATTCTGACCGTTGGGGCCCACGATGACGTTGCTTGGTGACGTCATCAGTGGAGCTGTTGCTGCTGTTGATCACGGCGATGACCGCGTCGTTGTGAAAAGGTCCCTGGATTGTCCGAAAATTGCAAATAAGTCCCTCCGACGTACGGAGCGACGAAGGCTCCTTTGCCCTGTGGACTGCGGGTTAATATCCCTATTTGTCATGGTTTTTTTTTCAAAATGCGGCAGGTACTGTTCATCACTGTTCATTTAGAACAGTGATGAAAAGTGCGTGAGCGCTCCCAGCTCGCGAAACAGAACAGTGATGAACAGTGCGCGAGCGCTCACAACTCGCGAAACAACTCTGCTTTCATATAGTTAGTAATGTGTGCCATTATCGATCAGCCAACAAACATCATGTGTGTGCAATTATATGTTTGTAAAAAGTAAATGTCGTGGCAATATATAGCAGTGCATATATGTAAAGGGGCTAGCTAGTGCATGCCTGCCCCCACTGGGATGAACAGTTTTCGGTTCGAATAATTTCCCCTGATGGGAGGAATATGTTCGTGCCTTTATAAAGTTTTGATTGGGTGTTTGCTCTCACGTCATGAGCTCCTGAAGATCATCTCTTCGATCAGCGAGGCCCCTGCTCTTCAATCCCTTTTCCCCACCTCTCCCAGCATCTTTCTCTGTTTCCACTTCTTCTCAATCTTGAACTCGACCCGTCAGTCTCCGCCTAAAGGCACTCGCCATTGTATCTGGTCGATCTACATGTTTGATCATTGGTACCATTTCGTTGCTGGGTTGTCCTTGGTGTCTGCCTATACCTGGATATTAACTTTACTTAGTCACCAACGATGGTGATAGATAGACTGGTAGTGTAGGCTTTGTCACCTCTCACTGTTTGCGAGGATAGGATTTTGAGTTTCTTCTGCTGGTGGTATGTGCCTCAGCCATGTGACCAGGATAGATCATACGAGAGGGTACCATATCCGGAATGTAAAAGGCGATAGAATAGCATTGGGTGCTAAAACTAAAAGTTTGTTCTTATTTAGATACTCCTGCACGAAGTGCTTCATCGCTACACAAGAAATATGATCCGTTGAAGGCTGAAGTATCAATTTTCTGGTGTTCTCCCGCAAAAAAAAACAAAAACAAATCGGGTGTTATCCGCTAGTTCACCGGATGTTTGCTGTATATACTTTTGGGTTATTCTCATTCATACCTTGTGGCTCGCGCACAAATGTGGACAAATACTTGTTAGTGCCTCTCGCGAAGAGCTATAAACACGCACACCAGTTCGTCACTTGACATCAAGGACTGTTTATCGTGGTAAGAATTTTGTTTTTCAAAACTGAGGCAAAAGCTTTGCCTCGTTCATTAAAAACAAGTATTTATCTATATATCCAGTCGTTCAATTGCTCTTCCTGGTAAGCTGTTGAGTAGGGAGATTCCAGGTGGGCTCTCTCTATGGTCTTGTAGTACAAAATAATTTGATAACGCTACAACTTGGAAATCTCTCGGAAAATCGTGGACATGACTTACAACACTGAGCATAACGCACAAGTTGCAATCATGCCATTTGTTTTAAATGATGCATGCCAACGGTTTAATTTGCATCCTAGAGAGATGTTTACGTTTTTGCCTAAAAAATAGATGTTCACTTGTTTGGTAAAATGTTTTAGACTGGGTTTGGATATTTTTGAAACTAGAGTATTGCAAAAATTAGGTCCGGACTAAAATTTCCTTTTAAGCAAAAAGTTTCAGTTTTGGAGGGTACTTCAGTTTTTTAAGCCACAGTATTCTGCATCCGGACATGTCAAAGTATTCAATACTTCAGTATTTTAAAAAACCAAAGTATTCTCATAATACTTAAAAAAAAAAAGCTCCCAAACGGGCCCTTAGCATGTTTTGATTTTTGAGTGCAAGATGGGAAACCATTATTTAGAATCAAAGATGGGCTACATTTTCTGTCCGGTTGAGGCTTCCAGGCTCAACCAAATTAGCCTATTGAGCGGTCCATTTTGAATCTCATTCTAGCTGTACTGTTTGTGGCGAAGGCCCAGATCAACGAACTGCCAGTCGCTGATACTCCCTCCGTTCCAAATTAATTGACATGCATTTATCTAGTAACGAATGTATCTAGACACTATACAAGTATAGGTACATCCATATTTAGACAAAATCAAGTCAATTAATTTGGAACGGAGGGAGTAGTATTTAGGGCGTTTCCTATCCAACGCCTGCTGCCTCTCTTGCGAAACCGACGCCCACGCGCAGAACAGACTGGGCCGGCCCAGGTGAGCTTCCTTTTTTGCTTCCTTTTGTTTTTCCTGTTTTCTTCTTCCTTTACCTTTTGATTCTCTGATTCCGTATTACTATTTGTGTGTATATATATTTTTTAACATAGGAATTATTTATTTTTTGTCTAATGAGTGAAACTTTCTTCTTTCCTATCAGGCATCATGTAGCGTCGCCCGTGATGGATACGACTTGCAAAACTCTCAGAAAAGTTTGGATATGACTTACAACACTGAGCACAAGGAACAAGTTGTAATCATGCCATTTTCTTTAAACGATGCATGCCAATGGTTGAATTTGCATCCTACAGAGATGTTTACTTTTTTGCCTAAAAAATAGATGTTCATTTTTTGGTAAAATGTTTTATGCTGGGTTTGGCAGCTCAGTAATTTTGAAACTAGAGTATTGCAAAACTTAAGTATTTCATTGTCGGGCTAACGAATACTTCAGTTTTGAAGAGTACTTCAGCTTAGAAAAAATTAGGTTGAGACTAGAATTTCCTTTAAGCAAGAAAGTTTCAGTTTTGGAGGATACTTCATTTTTTTTAAACCGCGGTATTCTGCATCCAAACATGTCAAAGTATTCAATACTTCAGTATTTTTGAAAACCAAAGCATTCTTAGAATACTACAATAAAACGAAGCTCCCAAACGGGCCCTTAGCGTGTTTTGTTTTTGAGTGCAAGATGGGAAACCATTATTTAGAATCAAAGATGGGCTACATTTTCTGTCCGGTTGAGGCTTCCAGGCTCAACCAAATTAGCCTATTGAGCGGTCCATTTTGAATCTCATTCTAGCTGTACTGTTTGTGGCGAAGGCCCAGATCAACGAACTGCCAGTCGCTGATACTCCCTCCGTTCCAAATTAATTGACATGCATTTGTCTAGTAACGAATGTATCTAGACACTATACAAGTATAGGTACATCCATATTTAGACAAAATCAAGTCAATTAATTTGGAACGGAGGGAGTAGTATTTAGGGCGTTTCCTATCCAACGCCTGCTGCCTCTCTTGCGAAACCGACGCCCACGCGCAGAACAGACTGGGCCGGCCCAGGTGAGCTTCCTTTTTTGCTTCCTGTTTTCTTCTTCCTTTACCTTTTGATTCTCTGATTCCGTATTACTATTTGTGTGTATATATATTTTTTAACATAGGAATTATTTATTTTTTGTCTAATGAGTGAAACTTTCTTCTTTCCTATCAGGCATCATGTAGCGTCGCCCGTGATGGATACGACTTGCAAATCTCTCAGAAAAGTTTGGATATGACTTACAACACTGAGCACAAGGAACAAGTTGTAATCATGCCATTTTCTTTAAACGATGCATGCCAATGGTTGAATTTGCATCCTACAGAGATGTTTACTTTTTTGCCTAAAAAATAGATGTTCATTTTTTGGTAAAATGTTTTATGCTGGGTTTGGCAGCTCAGTAATTTTGAAACTAGAGTATTGCAAAACTTAAGTATTTCATTGTCGGGCTAACGAATACTTCAGTTTTGAAGAGTACTTCAGCTTAGAAAAAATTAGGTTGAGACTAGAATTTCCTTTAAGCAAGAAAGTTTCAGTTTTGGAGGATACTTCATTTTTTTTAAACCGCGGTATTCTGCATCCGAACATGTCAAAGTATTCAATACTTCAGTATTTTTGAAAACCAAAGCATTCTTAGAATACTACAATAAAACGAAGCTCCCAAACGGGCCCTTAACATGTTTTGTTTTTTGAGTGCAAGATGGGTCACCATTATTTAGAATCAAAGATGGGCTACATTTTCAGTCCGGTTGAGGCTTCCAGGCTCAACCCAATTAGCCTATTGAGCGGCCCATTTTGAATCTCATTCCTGCTGTACTGTTCGTGGCAAAGGCCGAGAGATCTCAACGAACTGCCAGCCGCTGATGGTTTTTAGGGCGTTTCCTATCCAACGCCTGCTGCCTCTCTTGCGAAAACTACGCCCACGCGCGGAACGGACTGGACCGACCCAGGTGAGCATCCTTTTTGCTTGCTTGCTTGTTTTCCTTTTTTTATTTTCCTGTTTTCTTCTTTTACCTTTTGATTTTCTTATTCATTTTACTATTTGTGTGTATATATATTTTTTAACATAGGAATTATTTATTTTTTGTCTAATGAGTGAAATTTTTCTTTTTTCCTATCAGGCATCATCTATCGTCGCTCGTGATGGAAATCTCTCGCGCCTCCGCGGAGAGAAAGGATACTGCTCAAACAATAGTGGTTTAGATGCACCGCACGACGCTCGAAGCTAGAGATGAGAGGCGTGCGGCGAGAAACACCCTCGCGCGTCGTTGGCGAACATTGAGGCTGGACGCAACAAGCCCACATAGACTTAGATTAGGTTTTAGCCTAAAATTTGTGTTTTAATATGCCTCAATTTTAATGAGAAACTAGACTTTATTTTAAATATCAGTGTTCAATTTCTTACAAATACTTTAGGAGTGACACTTGGGAGCGCTCTTATTGGGTCAGACTTGTCGGGCACCCCGATAACAGTGCCCGAACACATTGTTGGTCCGCCCGGTTAAGATGGTCTTAGGCCTGTGCCAATGCGCCTTTTTAGTACGTTCTCATATGAGTAATAAAAACTTAAAAAAAAACAACTAGTACAATGCATTTTTTTATGGGTTGTATATGAATTTAATGATTTGAGCCTAATGCATACATATGATTGGTCTAACAGCTATTTTTGCGTATGGCCACGTGTAAAGGTCATATGTTGATACAATCTCACTATCTATTTTTATTAACAACTACTCTATTCATTCCACAATATAAGATGTTTCAGGTGTTTCATATATTGTCTAGATTCAGTCTACAAGGAGTGGACATAAACACTAAAACGTGTCTATATACATGTGAATGTGGAAACGGGCTGAAACTTATTATATTGTGGAACGGAGTGAGTATGTCACATAAGCAAAATGTGTATAAACCCGTCCTAAAAAGCTTACAATTGCATAGGCCCTAGGCCACCAAGGAACGGCTATTTCCTAATTAACCGGAAAGTGTTATTTGCTCTCGTCATCAGTTCTCCCTCCTATTTAAACAATTCAAAAATCATATCTATGAGTTTCCAAAAATTTGAAAAAAAGAATGATGTAACCAACGATATATCCGACGAACGTGAAAATTTTCGATTATAGATACTTTATATTTTGGGCTACACAAAAACAACAAGTCCGATAAAACTTAGAGATTTGAAAATATATATACTGAGATCTACACTTTTTATCATTTTTGTGTAGCTCAAAATACAACGTATTTGAAATTGATATTTTACACGTTGGTAGGATATATCATTGGCTGCCTCTGGATTTTTTTCAGAAATTTTTAAAACTTATAAATATGATTTTCGATTTTTTTAATAGGAGGGCGATCCAAGCTTACTCCCTAGTCAGATCACTTAACTCGAGCACGCGCACAGCCTGGCGCACTAGTACATGGGCGCGCGCGCGGTCCTCATCTTCGCTTCGACCCTAAGTGAAAGTGACACTACGTACGTACGTACCGGTAGCATGATACCGTCCCTGGCCTCCTCGAGATTTTCGCAGCAACCCTCTTCGCAAGAACAGAAAGAAGTGAAGCCTAGTTGGAAGCCTGGAGCCATGAACGCACGCGCCTGATCAATTGGTTGCGACACAGAGGAGACAAGTTGAATCGTGTGGACGGTAATGAAGCCAGTGATGACTTGTGGTGGTGATGAAACTAAATGTAAGGTGGATGGACCGACGTGGTTTGGCGGAGCGGTTAAGTTACATGTACGAGTCCGCGTAATGCCATGTGTAGCGTACAGGACGCACGGCTGTAAATTTATAACATGAGGACGCACGGGACCGCGCTCTCGTTTTCATGCGATCCATGCCCGGCCGCAAACGCCTTGAATCGAATTAGTTGAATACGTTGTCCATACGTTACCTCAGATCTCTTTTGAATATCCCCGGGCATTGCAACAATTCGCTCTCGTGACGAACACTTGTAGTACTACTGTCCATGGTACCACTGAATTGAAACATCAAACCCCAAAATGCATGTTGGTTGGTATGCATAGCGCCATTTTCCGTACTTCTTCTTTATGCATAACCCCAGAGGTACGATACATATGTAACTGCTGCTCGGAGCAACCACGAGCGTCTACAAAATGTTTTCAGTTCAGTGACCCTCTTCTCATCCCTGGGCATCTTGCACTCGATTAACAAGTTGGAGATAGCTTGTAACATTGCAACCTTGGGCACTCTCCGTGGCTAAATGGGCTCAAACCAAAAAATCTTGGCCCCCTCCATCTTTGACATCTCCGCTAGGAAAAACTTAACCGTCAACAAGGGGATCACGAATGACTTTTGGGTCTCCAACATCAAAACTGCCGAGGGCTTCACAACTCAACAAATCATCGAGTGCATCGATCTTTCACTAGTACAAAACCTCACATTAGAGACCGGACCTGCAGCTGGTTAATCCAAAATAAAAATCATCTGTATGGGAAAAAAAGGCCCTCAGACAGTCGTAATTCTGGTACCAGCTCTAATAAAGCTTGTGACGGTTAATTTATTTCCTGTCTCCAATAATATACCACTATACACGGCTAAGAAAATTAACTGGCTCTGAAAATGTTTCATACAGTCAGTATAATCGGCCGGCTGTAGCTATTATTGACTGAAACATTTGTATATACCTACATCGAACTGACGAATGTGCGCTGAAACGTGAACAAGATCTTGATGAACTCTTAGGCGAAACATACTAGAGAGATGAATTTCATAGCTTAATTAGTAGCAATATATAGTAATTTTAAACAGTATTCTCCGGTGAACGGCCAAAATCTCGATTCTCTCCTCGCGCTCGAGATTTACGATCAATCTCTATCGATCAATCCCCGGCGTAGCTATAGCAAAATATATACCGCGCCCCCCATCTCGCGCGTGAATACGATCGATCGATAAGAGATCGATCTAGCTAGATCAGCTAATGCTAACAAAATATGTACTATTACTAGCTAGCTACTAGTACTACTAATCTTGGAGTTTGATGCCTACTCCTCGTCGTTGGAGGAGATGAGAATGACGATGCCGTTGGGGATCTCGTCCTCGACGGAGGAGCCCCAGCTGTCGCCGTCCTAGCCAGCCTCCTCGTTGTCGGGCACGTCCTCATCGGAGTCGAAGAAGAGGCCCTCGTCGTCGTCGTCGCCCGCCTCGCCGCCATCGGCCTCTGGCATGCCCTCGTCGTCCTCGCCCGCCTCGCCGCCATCGGCCTCCGACATTTCCATGTCGGAGTCGGAGAGGCCCCAGTCGTCCTCGGTGTCCTCACCGTCCTCGCCTGCTGCCGCCTCACAGCTATCGGTCGCGCGCGCCGCCGCCATGGAATCGGATGGCACGGTTCTGCGCGACAAGGCCTGCGAGATGAGGACGACGTCCAAGTTCGTCCTGGATCTGCTGCTGCTGATGTGGACATCCCACCTACAGTTACAACCACTAGTCCTACAACTATACAAGGAGCTATTACTCGAGCTCGTGCGCGTCAACTTAATTATCAGGTACTTTCGTTCCTAGGAACTATTCCAAATATACATGAGAATATGCTACTGCCTAAAACAGATATGTTTGTTACGCTTAGGAACAATGGACCTAGCGAGGAAGAGAAGGACAAGCATTGGAGCATGATGGTTCATGGAGATGGCAGCAAGCATAGCACCATATTCCATACTTCTTCTTTATGGAACTAGAAAGATACCCCGTCCGGCGGAAATCTTTTCAATAATTTTATTGTGTAAATAAAGGCATATAAACCCGATGAAATATGAAGTTGTTCGTAGAAATATGGAAGATTCAATTGATTACAATTGTCAAAAGGCTAAATTAGTGGACGTTAATTCCTGTATTTGACGATTAAAAGTAGGTGACGTGGATAATTGGATGATGAAAAGTAATGATGTGGATATGTTGCATCCAAGAAAATATTTGCTTTAATGAATGTTAGTGGACGATATGGACATTTGGTTGACTAAGAGAATAGATGATGTGGATAGCTTTGAGATAGAAAATAATTAATACATTTAGTGAGGTTTTTCATTATAAGAGGTATGGAATTTGGAGGTACGATACTATGTATCTGCTCGGAGCTACCGCGAGCGTCTACAAAATGTTTTCAGTTCAGGGACCCCTCTTCTCATCCCCCCGCATCTTGCACTCGATTAACAAGTTGGAGAGAGCTTTTCTTTGGGCACGGCGGATAAAGTGTCATGTGGTTAATGCAAGGTGTATTGGAAAATTGTGGGTAGGCCTAAAGACAAAGCAGGGCTGGGCATTATTGACCTCGACAAGTTCGCTAGAGCTCTTCGACTCCGGTGACTGTGGCTTCATTGAAAGGACCCTTCCGAGGCATGGATTGGCAACGAGAACCCTTGCAATAAGGAGGACATGGATTTTTTTCTACATGGCCACCGTCATTACCATCGAAGACGGCCACATTGCAAACTTTTGGCATTCTCCGTGGCTAAATGGTGAAAGAGCATGCTAGCTCTTAATCTGTTTTGGAGTCAATGACAACACACTCACAGGACTAATCGTGTTTCTAAGTGTTGACATGTACTCATTTGATAAACACGTAAAGTCCGAAGATGGAAAAGAAAAAGGAGCACGAAAAAGGAACCAAGAAGAAATCTTGACCGTCGGTAGTACCGCTCCTTCTGAAGCTGTACCACCACGGCATACTGGGTACCCAGCTTCAAGCAGCAATGCACGGGTTTCTACCATGACCACGGTGATCGTAGAGAGGATTAAATCCGAAGCGGCGTTTGTGGAGTTGAGTTCTATTATGCGGGGAGAGTAGGCTTCCGGTATTCAAGAGAGTGCTCGCTCGTATGGGCATGTAAACTTATTAATAACTCCTTATTTAATGAGACGGGGAAATCTTTTGCCTCCATTTAAAAAAAAATGTTTTCAGTTTCAGTCGTCTGTGCGGATAGATGCAATGAATTGTGGACCGGGGGAAGGTGTATTCCATCTGCGTCATCAGTCACATGTACCGTTTCTAATAAGTGCTGGTGAGTGGTGGCTCCCAAGTTTAGAAGATGCCCATGTGAGTTTTCCTTGCTCTTCACACGTCTTTCCTGCATGGTCACCGGTCAACACCTAATTTTTTTTTGAAAATACCGGTCAACACCTATTGAATACATACACGACACAACCTCTCTTGTTGTTAGGCCAGAGCCTACTTGAGTAGTTGACCACGAAACTACTCCCTCCGTTCTACTCCTACTTCCTCCGTTTTTTAATACTAAGATGTTTTACATTTTGTCCACATTCACATGCACACAAATGCATGTAGACATATTTTGCTTTAGATATTCACTTATTTTAGTGTGTATATAGACAACATATGTACCATTTTAAACATCTTGTATTAAAAAACTGAGGGAGTAAAAATGATGACTTCCATTTGTATGCATAACATGTTTAGATACGTTCACATATAGACAAATGGAAGTTATCCTATTTAAAACGGAGAGAGTATATGGCACTATATATGCAAGCATCGCAACCACTCATGGCTGTACAAAAATCCAAGCGATGAAGCGAACAACGAGACTAATCATTTCTCTTCTGTCAGTCACAGTAGAGTAGTGTCGGTGTGTCCTCGCCCTTTCCCTTTCGTTGTCGCTCACAAGATGTTTGACGCGATCTGCATGCGCTGATTAACAGCACGACAACGACATTGTAGCTAACTGTACGTAACAGAAAAAAAATCAATGCGACAGCATAACATCGCACCTGTAAAGTGGTTCCGACGACGCAGCAATGTCACTCAACAGTAATGGCGCCCGGTCTCCAAATGCCGAATAATCCTGCGTGATGACATGCCAAACCGTATCCGACCGTGGGCGTGCGTATACAGGAGTAGGAGTACTATATATACTGCAGTGGGCAGTGAGGCAAGGCAAGTATGCTTGTCTCTCACATGCCCGACGGCCCAAGGTTTCCATCCATGTGGCGCCAGCACTCACTCACAGCAATGCTGCTATGGAATAGAATACGTATCCGCAGACTCTGATGCGCCATCGTCTCGTAGTTATATGAATCTGACCCGTCATTATAAATTTTTCGAATGAATGCTTGGATTCCCAACAGCGCATCGTTTTCCTGGACCAAGATCGTACACTATGGAGGAGTATAGAACTGAACCGAAAATTCGCAGTGAAAAAGTATAAGCAGTAGGCGACATGATCCCTGCTCCAGCCCAGTAAACAAACCGAAGAGTATATCTGATGCAGTCGTGCATTGGAGGGTGGCCAGTCCGGTTCAGGTCGCTTCGCTCCCTACCCTAGACACCAGGAGAAAAGGCGGCCGCCCGATCTTGACGGTCGAGCGTGCTGGTCCTCTCTCCCTCAGGCCAATGCTCCGGCGGCGGGAGGGAGAGTATCCGGTTCCTCCGCTCTGTAGTTAGGGTTTGGTTTTGTAGGTCGTGATGTGTTGGACGAATAAATTTGCCTCAGCTCCACTCGCACACCGGCGGTGTCCTTCACGGCGGCGTCTCGGAGTTGACGGCATCGTGTGTCTCGGAGTTGATGGGGCGGTGGCCCCATCAGGTGTGTCTGTACTTCTTCTATGTCCCCGTTGCTACGGCGATGTCTCTGACGTCATGTTGGAGCAGGAAGGATGTGTCGTCCAAGAGTACGCGCAGACGGTTTGTCTGCGCAGCTAAGAGCTTGAAGTTGGTGTATCCCTGTGTTGAGTTTGAGGTTGGAGGCTGACAGTTCTGGCTTTCTCCTTCGACGTCGTAGTGGTGCGGGTTGTCAGTTTTGAAGCACGATGGTGATACGTCTCAAACGTATCTATAATTTTTGATGTTCCATGCTTGTTTTATACCAATTGCTACATGTTTTGCATCTACTTTATATCACTTTTATACATTTTTTGGGACTAACCTATTAACAAGATGCCGAAGTGCCAGTTCCTGTTTTCTGCTGTTTTTGTATTCCAGAAAAGCTAGTCTGGAAATATTCTCGGAATTGGACGAAACTACACGGGAGTCCCTATTTTACCAGAACTCATCTGACGGACCAAAGAGGCGACGGAGAGGAGCCACGTGGGCCCCACACGTGGCCAGGGCGCGGGCCCCCCTCTGCCGCGCCCTGGGGTGGTGTGGGCCCCACGGGCCTCTCCAGCCGCCGCCCTTTCGCCTACTTATTCCCCCCGACGCGAAAACCCTAAGTACCTGAGCAAATATCCACGAAAAGTTCCAGAGACGCCGCCGTCGTCAACCCTAGCTCGGGAGGGTTCAGAACCTCTTCCCGGCACCCTGCCGGAGAGGGGAATCGTCACCGGAGGCTTCTACATCGCCATGCCTGCCTCCGGAGTGATGCGTGAGTAGTTCATCCTTGGACTACGGGTCCATAGCAGTAGCTAGATGGTTGTCTCTCCACTTTGTGCCATCATGTTTAGATCTTGTGAGCTGCCCTACATGATCAAGATCATATTATTGTAATGCTACATGTTGTGTTTGCTGGGATCCGATGAATATTGAATATTATGTCAAGTTGATTATCAATCTATCTTATATGTTATTTAAGATCTTGCATGCTTTCCGTTACTCGTAGATGCTTTGGCCAAGTAGATGCTTGTAACTCCAAGAGAGAGTATTTATGCTAGATAGTGGGTTCATGTCTCCGTTTAACCTGGGACAGTGACAGAAAGTTCTAAGGTTGTGGATGTGCTGTTGCCACTAGGGATAACCTAACGATGCTATGTCCACGGCATATGTGTTTGTTTACATTACGCACTTTACTTAATGCAATTATCCGTTGCTTGCAACTTAATACCAATGGGGACTCGGATGACAACCCGGCGGTGGATTATTAGTCATAGATGCTGTTGGATAACGATCTATGTATTATGTCGTAATGCCCAATTAAATATCATAGTAGTCAACATGTCATGTATATGCATTGTCATGCGCTCACTATTCGTCAATTGCCCAGCTGTAATTTGTTCACCCAACATGTTAGTTATCTTTTATGGAGAGACACCACTAGTGAACTGTGGACCCCGGTCCATTCTTTTACACTGATTAAACAACCACAAACTGCAAACTGTTCCTTTTTCATTCTCTGCAATTTAATACTCATTTTCCACACCATACGTTTAATCCTTTGTTTTCAGCAAGCCAGTGAGATTGACAACCTCACTGTTTCGTTGGGGCAAAGTAGTTTGATTGTGTTGTGTGCAGATTCCACGTCAACAGTCCAGACTCCCTCAACAACTATTTTTCTGGCGCCGTTGACAACCTTCTGAAGAGTTGCTGCTCCTACTGGTTCGATAACCTTGGTTTCTTTCTGAGGGAAAACTTGCTGCTGACTACATCATACCTTCCTCTTGGGGTCTCCCAACGAACGTGTGTTTCACGTCATCAAGCTATTTTTCTGGCGCCGTTGCCGGGGAGTGGAAGCACTTCTTCAGCAGACTCCTATCTCCCCTCGACGCCTATTTTTCTGGCGCCGTTGCCGGGGAGACAGCAGTCTTCTGCAAGGGGAGTTTCACGCTTCCAATCTCTTTACTTTGTTTTTGTCTTGCTTAGTTTATTTTATTTTATCTTGTTTGCTTTCAATTATCAAAAACACAAAAAAATTAGTTACTTGCATTTAGTTTATTTTCAGTTTTGTTTTCTGTTAGTTATTATGTCTAGCTCTTTACTTGATATCAATGGTTACTTTCCTTGAAACTAGTCCTATGGCTGAAAACAACATGAGAGAGCTTTATGAAATTTATCTTGAGTTGGGACATGAAGTGTTCGAAGAGAAGATTAAAAAGCCTATGGAACTTTATTTGCATAACAATCATGATAGTAGCAATGTTATTAGCATACATTCTTTGAACACCATTATTGCTAATGCCATGGAAAGCTCTAAGCTTGGGGAAGTTGGTTTTGATAAAAATGATATTTTTAGTTCCCCAAGCTTGGAGGAGGAAGAATGCTATACTTTTGAATGTCATGATTCTATTGAAATATCTCCTTTTGATAAATTTGAAGTAAACAACCTCCTTGACTCAGTAAAAGAGGAAATTGCAGAAAGGAAAAATGTGCTCCCTAATATTATATATGATAATGCTCTTGATGATGGTCCTATATTGCCTAATGATATTAATTATACTATTATTGTCAAAAGTGGGTTTGATAACCCCACTATTTCTGAGCTTAATAAAAATTATGCGTTTATAGATCATGATAAGAATGTTTTATGTGATATCTATATTGTTGAGTCTATTCATGATGCTACTGAAAATTATTTTGAGAGAGGAAAATATGGTTATAGAAATCTTCATGTTATTAAATTTCCTCTCTTTGTCATGAAAGTTTTGAGCTTTCTCTTGTGTTGCTTTTATATGATGGTTTCTTTAAAACCTACTGGTTATTATGTGAGAGGGAGACACGGTTTCATATATCACAATAATATTAAGTCTCCTCTCTTTATGTTGAAAATTTTAAAGTTGCACTTGTTTTGTCTTCCTATGCTAGTCACTTTGTGCTTCATTTACTTGTTTTCTTACAAGGCTCCTATGCATAGGAAGAGTGTTAGATTTAAACATGTTTTATATATGCTCCTTGATGCTCTCTTTTATGTTTCAACTCTCATCTTTATGTGAGCATCATAAAAATCACTATGCCTAGCTAAAAGGCATTAAAGAAAGCGCTTTTGGGAGGCAACCCATTATCTTTTATTTTCAGTATTAGTCAAGGAGTTTGTTTACTTCTGTAGCAACTCCTTTGTATCTTTATTTTCTCGCATTGTTGTGCCAAGAGTAGCCTCTAATGATAAGATGATGCTTAATTTTGATTGCTGCGCAGAAACAGATTTTTGCTGTTCACTGTACGAAATTCCTAAAATCACCAGATTGTTAAAAAATCTGAAATTTTTGTGCGTAATCTTTATGAATGTCTGAAACTTTCATTAGTTCAGAGTTTCTCGATCTGAGCGTCGTAAGTGCCTCGAAAAAATTCGTCTTTGCGGACTGTTCTGTTTTAGACAGATTATGCCTTTTTATTTTTCGCATTCTCTCTTTTACTAGTGTTGAGTGAAATTCTTTTTTGGGTGGAAGAGCTTCACATAACATCAGTGGCTGTAGCTAATGTTTAAAGTAACAAATCATATTGCGTCTTTACAGAACATGTGAATTTTTGATTATGCACTAACCCTCTAATGAGATCTACTTTGAGTTTGGTGTGACGGAAGTTTTCAAGGGTCAAGAGAGAAGGATGATATAATAGGATCAAGAAGAGTGAAGAGCTTAAGCTTGGGGAGGCTCCCATGGATCTCCCCAGCATATTTCAAGAAGACTCAAGCGTCTAAGCTTGGGGATGCCCAAGGCATCCCCTTCTTCATCGTCAAAATTATCAGGTCATCTCTAGTGAAACTATATTTTAATTCTTTCACATCATATGTGCTTTTCTTGGAGCGTCTGTGTGCTTTTTATTTTCAGTATTGCATTTTTATTTTCAATAAAGCTTGACTGGACCCTAGCATTCTTGATTGGGAGAGAGACACGCTCCGCTTTTTCATGAGAATACTCCTATTCTTCACTTATATTTGTTGAGTATTCATATCTAGCGCTGTTCAGCTTTTAGCTCTTGTTTTCATGTATCTCTTGTCAGAGCTATTAGCTTTCTTTTGTAGAAAGTACTCTCTTGCTTCACTTATATTTGTTTGGAGAGTTGATGAAATAAATTGATTGGTGTTTGGTTGGTTCAGAAAATGTTGCATGTGGTAATTGGTATAAGGAAAAACTTGCTTAATCTTGTAGATCACTAAAATGGATAACTTGATGCTTGTCAATTGTTTTGAGTTAACAAGTAGATCATGATTAAATTGTGCATCACATGAGTTAAGCCTATTAGTGAAGAACTACCGTAAAGCTTGTTGAAAATTTGGTTTGCATCAGTGGTACCTCTAAGGTCTAGATATTTTCTAATAACAGGGTTTGGTTAACAAGGAAGACGGTATGAAGTCTTATAACGTTTGCAATATGTTTGTCATATAAAACTTGGTGTACGGGTTGATATTCTTGTTTGCTTACATAACCTTGCTAGCCTAAACTCTGTACTGAGAGGGAATGCTTCTCGTGCATCCAAATCCTTGAGCCAAAATCCATGCCATTTGTGTCCACCATAACTACCTATATGTGGTATTTCCTTGCCACTCCAAGTAAATTTTTCATGTGCTACCTTTAAATTATTCAAAATGTTATTATTCCCTTTTTGTGTCAATGTTTACTAGCTCATGAGGAATTAGTGTGGTTATTCTTTATTCTATTTGTCGAGTGGACTTTTACACCTGGACTAGTGGCATATACATCCGCTTATCCAATAACTTGCAAAAAGAGCTGGCAACGGGGTGCCCAGTCCCAATTAATTACAACTTTAACCAATTAATTCTCTTCACACTTTTGCCCTGATTCATCAGTAAGCAATGACAAACAGTGAAATACCTGAATGTGTGTAAACCAAAGAGAAAGAGGGATGATCTGCCTTGCTGGTAGAAATAACGTCCTTCATGGGAGCCGCTCTTAAAAGTCCGTTCGACAGGTAGAATACTGTTCTCACCCGCTACCATTCGTTGACAATTAACAAACACCTCTCAAAAATAGATACTCCTCCATGGTATGTGATTGATGGAAGGCACCCGAGGATTCGGTTAGCCATGGCTTGTGTTAGCAAGGTTGGGAGGAGTATCAAATATTTTATGCAATCTCTATATGCTTTCAAAAACCTAAAAGCTCTAGCACATGATTTAATCCCTGCTTCCCTCTGCGAAGGGCCTTTCTTTTACTTTTATGTTGAGTCAGTTTTCCTATTCTTTCTGTCTTCCACAAGCAAACACTAGTGTCAACTTTGTTACAACATGCGTTATATGCAATGTATTGGACTTGTTATACTACTTTGTGTTGACAATATCCATGAGATAAATATGTTGAAAGTTGAAGCAAATGCTGAAACTAAATTCTTCCTTTGTGTTGATTAAATACCTTTTGTTAGAAACTATTGCTTTATGAGTTAACACTTATGCAAAACTGTTTGATGCTTGTCTCGAAAGTACTATTCATGAAAACGTTTAGCTTGTGTGATTCATTGTTTACTCATTATCTATTTGATAGCAAATTATAGACCATTGACTTGGATCACTTCATTCATTTACATGTGCCTTGCAATATTATATGATCAAGATTATGATAGTAGCATGTCACCTCAAAAATTATTTGTTTTTATCGTTTACCTACTCGAGGACGAGTAGGAACTAAGCTTGGGGATGCTGATACGTCTCAAACGTATCTATAATTTTTGATGTTCCATGCTTGTTTTATACCAATTGCTACATGTTTTGCATCTACTTTATATCACTTTTATACATTTTTTGGGACTAACCTATTAACAAGATGCCGAAGTGCCAGTTCCTGTTTTCTGCTGTTTTTGTATTCCAGAAAAGCTAGTCTGGAAATATTCTCGGAATTGGACGAAACTACACGGGGTCCCTATTTTACCAGAACTCATCTGACGGACCAAAGAGCACGGAGAGGAGCCACGTGGGCCCCACACGCCAGGGCGCGGCCCCCCTCTGCCGCGCCCTGGGGTGGTGTGGGCCCCACGGGTCTCCAGCCGCCGCCCTTTCGCCTACTTATTCCCCCCGACGCGAAAACCCTAAGTACCTGAGCAAATATCCACGAAAAGTTCCAGAGACGCCGCCGTCGTCAACCCTAGCTCGGGAGGGTTCAGAACCTCTTCCCGGCACCCTGCCGGAGAGGGGAATCGTCACCGGAGGCTTCTACATCGCCATGCCTGCCTCCGGAGTGATGCGTGAGTAGTTCATCCTTGGACTACGGGTCCATAGCAGTAGCTAGATGGTTGTCTCTCCACTTTGTGCCATCATGTTTAGATCTTGTGAGCTGCCCTACATGATCAAGATCATATTATTGTAATGCTACATGTTGTGTTTGCTGGGATCCGATGAATATTGAATATTATGTCAAGTTGATTATCAATCTATCTTATATGTTATTTAAGATCTTGCATGCTTTCCGTTACTCGTAGATGCTTTGGCCAAGTAGATGCTTGTAACTCCAAGAGAGAGTATTTATGCTAGATAGTGGGTTCATGTCTCCGTTTAACCTGGGACAGTGACAGAAAGTTCTAAGGTTGTGGATGTGCTGTTGCCACTAGGGATAACCTAACGATGCTATGTCCACGGCATATGTGTTTGTTTACATTACGCACTTTACTTAATGCAATTATCCGTTGCTTGCAACTTAATACCAATGGGGACTCGGATGACAACCCGGCGGTGGATTATTAGTCATAGATGCTGTTGGATAACGATCTATGTATTATGTCGTAATGCCCAATTAAATATCATAGTAGTCAACATGTCATGTATATGCATTGTCATGCGCTCACTATTCGTCAATTGCCCAGCTGTAATTTGTTCACCCAACATGTTAGTTATCTTTTATGGAGAGACACCACTAGTGAACTGTGGACCCCGGTCCATTCTTTTACACTGATTAAACAACCACAAACTGCAAACTGTTCCTTTTTCATTCTCTGCAATTTAATACTCATTTTCCACACCATACGTTTAATCCTTTGTTTTCAGCAAGCCAGTGAGATTGACAACCTCACTGTTTCGTTGGGGCAAAGTAGTTTGATTGTGTTGTGTGCAGATTCCACGTCAACAGTCCAGACTCCCATCAACAACACTATTTTTCTGGCGCCGTTGACAACCTTCTGAAGAGTTGCTGCTCCTACTGGTTCGATAACCTTGGTTTCTTTCTGAGGGAAAACTTGCTGCTGACTACATCATACCTTCCTCTTGGGGTCTCCCAACGAACGTGTGTTTCACGTCATCAGATGGCGTGTCCGGGAACATGTTGCACCTGTCTGATTCTTTCAACGGCAATGGTTTGGATTCTGACAAATTACTTTGAAGGTCCGTTAAAGCTACAGATCAACGATAGAGCCACGTCGATCGGTGTGAAGAGGTGATATGTCATCCGTCTCTTTGGTGAAGCGCTGGTTTATTCATAGATTTATCCTATCTTTTCAGTTCTGTAAGATCGGTGTGTATCATTTTTACTTATAAACGAGACACGTATTAGCATAAAAAAACCAAGAGAGAGACCCGGTCAGACCAGGCCAGATTCCTACGTTGGCGTCCGGCGCACACGTTGGCGTCCGGCGCACGGAGTGGCAACCCGTGCGTGCGAACGGAGCGGATCTGCTCACGTATGAACCGAAAGCACAGTGGAATTTGCATAAACAACATGGCATCGAGGCTGGCTCGAGGCAGCCCTGTGCATTTGCGAGTAGGGAGTAGCCATAGGATGCTGTCATCGCCTTTTTAGGCAGATCGCGCAGACTTTTCCTCCCGAGTCCACACTCCACCGTCGTTTCTCTCGTTTGACGCGAGCACCCGTGTCACCATCCCTCGCCGCACGCGCAACCGCACCCGTTGCAGTAGCAAATACCACGCCGCACCGCCGCCGCCCCACCGCGCACGCACGCCGGGTCACTCCGCACTCGCACTGGTGGAGTGGAGAGCGTGGCTGGCGGCGGGCCTCCCTGCCTCGCGCGTGGCGGTGGCCGGTAAACCCGCACCTAAACCGCAGCAGATCCCTCCCACCCCACTCCTTCCTTCCTCCCCCTCCCGCTCGCCGGTTCACGCGCGGCGGCCGACGCAAGCAAGCAAACCTTTGAGGAGCGGTTTTCCGGGCATTTACGGTTACGCCTCGGGGACGGGGATGCGCGCGGATCGCGTGATGGCGGAGCGGGGCACGCGGATCGACCTGGGCGCGCCGCTGCGCCTGCCCTACCACAAGGCCGACCTCAACTCCGCCCCCGTCAGCCACCCCGGCGCCGTGCCCTTCGTCTGGGAGCAGAGCCCCGGCCGCCCCAAGAGCGTCCGCACCCGCCGCCCCTCGCTCGCCCCTTCCTCGCCTCGGCCGCGACCGTCGGAGGACGGCGGAGAGGAAGGCACCGGCGGCGCCACCCCGTACCACGACGCCCTGGGGGAGCGCGATCGAGAGCCCCTCCACCCAATCCACGCCGCCCTCCCCCAAAACGGAGCCGCCGCGGCGCGTAACATCGAGGCTGCCGACAAGCAACCCAAGGCACAGGCACGTGACATACTCTCCGTCGCCGACGTCCTACGGGATGGCCAAGACGCGGACGACGCCGGCCTCGGCGACGACGAGGAGAGGTTCTCCGACGCGCTGGACACGCTCTCGCGCACGGGGTCCTTCACCGTGAACTGCAGCGTCAGCGGCCTCAGCGGCGCGCCGGACGACCGCCCCGCCGGCGCGGCCGCGGCCACGAGCCAGGAGGAGCCCGCGGCGGCTTCATGATGGACCGCTTCCTGCCGGCCGCGCAGGCCGTCGCCGTGGACTCCCCGCAGTACACCTTCCGCAAGGCTGGCGGCGCCACGGCAAACAACTCTGCTCGCGAGCACGCGCATGCGGCTGCGGCCAATTGGAGGGTGGGCGGCAGTGATGATGATCGTGCCAGGAGGACGCCTGTCCAGCTCCCATACCAGCACCTGCTCCCAATTATTTGTCCTGTAACTATCCGAGACGTGAGGAGCGTGGGGATGAGGAGGAAGAGGATGATGACGACGACGACGACTGCGATGTGCATAGTACCCGTGGTTTTGCATCCAAGGGGTGTGGTTTGCTCCTGGTTTGTGTGTTAAAACCTCCTTGTTGCTGACGAATCCTATGCCTAAAATGAAGAATGGTAAGGTGCGTGGAGCAGGGAGAGACAGGGGGTTGCCATCCAAAGGCAATGCACCCAGCCCTCTTGCCCGGAGCTCACAAAACAAGAATCTTGGTTCTGATTCTAATGGGGTAAGCAGATGCGCACACAGCATGCTTCATAAAGTTCGGAGCTATGTCCTGTTTCAGTAGTTTGAAGAATGGCCCTTCTAATCAACTCAGTGTTTGTTTTGTTGCAGCGATACTGGGAGGAAGTGTATAAGCACAAGTTGGAACAGAAGTACATTCGCCAAGGAGAGGATAGGAGGAGCAAGATGACGAGTGAGTCGAACCATCTGACATTCTGGAGTGACTCTCAGACTGGGGATGCATCTTCACCATTCCACCACTCATAGGTGATGGTGTGTCTCCCAACCGTCGTGATGTTGCCCTGTCCCGTTCACCTAAAGCAAGTGGGCCATTTGGAATAAGAGATAGAGATGAGAAAATGAGTAGGAGCAATGGCTCTAGCTCAGTTGGAATTGACCATGATCATAGCTCATTGGTCGGATCAGATCACAGTAGTTTGAAGGGATCAAGCTCCATGAGCTCGGGGGTCGATAAAACATCGCATGAAGACTCGATGGATCACCGTGCAGGTATTGATTCAGAAATAGCCACTTGACTCTGCTACTGGATCAAAAGACATCTTTGAATTCAGGATATGATGTTCAATTTGGAGGACGACCTATTGTTAGAAGTAACAATATAACGGAAGTACAAGACAATAATCCGTCGGAAGAAAGGATGATCGAAGTGTCAGAGCCCGCTGCATTAATGCCTTCTCAAAATGCTGGATCGGTGAAATTGGATGATAGAAAAACTTCCACTCATGATACTAGTCAGAATGTTCCATCATGTTTGGAACAGAATATTGCTGTCAAGAAGGAAGTAGTCCTCTGCAGTGTCTACTGCCGTTGCCTGTCCCAAAATCACTTCGGACTCCTGGCTTTCTGCAATTTGCCATCTGTCAAGAATAAACCACCTGCTCCATCTTTTCTTGGAATCCAAGTACAGCAGAAGAAACAAGCTCCCTGGGCTTCAGCACAACCAAAGGAGAATAATCTTAAGCCTCCCAGGCCACGTCAAATAAGATTTGCGGATGTAAGATATAACATCCCCCATTCCGCTTATATTTCTATTCATTTCAGAGCCAGTACTGATGTTTTATTTGCCTTTTGTTTAGGTGGTCGAGAGGCCTAATTATTTGGATACTGAGATATGATGTCTTCCTCTGGGACCATATATTCATTGATATGATATGATTCCTGGTGGGCATCATGTCATATGCCTGCGACTACCAGCGCCAATGGTTGCTGCTGCAGTGATGGCTGGTAACCACCTACCATAATTTCAGCATGTTGGTAATTTGGATGTGCATGCCATGTTTTATGTTGCCTAATGTATGTTAGTAGTGGCTTAGGTTGTGTAAATCTATAAACTATGTTGTAAATTCTATACAGGATTGTTTCAGTTTAGTTCACCTTTACTGTCCATAAACTATGTAATACTGTCTACAGCATTGAAACGTTGAGTTGATCTTCAGATGTATCATCGAATAAAGTGCAAAAAACAAAATGTCAGCCTTCTGTTGGCAAGACATTTTCAGTGCAGTGTGAATAGCATCTCTCGGTGCAATGTCTCATTTTCCAGTCATACTTGCTGGAACAACATCTGGTTTGTTATGGTAACAGACTTCTCATGTCATTTTTTTTAGACATTAACATGTTTATTTATTCAGTGTATTCATGTCTGGTGATTACGTATGTCATCTTTTATGTTGTGATTGGCTTTGAGATGGAACATTGGACATATATAGCACATATTTTTTTACCGACGAAACGTCTGCAGATATTCAGCACAGTTCACATGCAGAATGCTTGGAACCTGTGAGCTCAGAGGTTGTCTAGGAGAAGCTGTCCTGTGATGAACAAAAAACCTAGATGATTGGTGTATGATCTCAATTCTCAAGACATTGGAAACTCATGACAACCTGCACATCTGTTTACCTAAGTGCTAATCTGCATAAGGCTCATGTTTTGTGTTCACTCTGTACATTCTGTTTACTGAAGTGCTTATCCAAATATATCTTTCTTGTTTGATCTTGAGTTGGTACATTCTTATGTCTCTCCGCTCTTTTAGGGAAATAGTACCACTGAACTGGTTTTTATTGAAGAGTGAACTAATGCACTAAATATCCAATGTTCAACTAGCAGTCTAGGACACAGCTGGTGCTGTTTTGTTGGTTCAGACTAAGAGGCTTCTTAGTTTCTTGTGCTGATTAAACATCAAAATATTGCTGTTGCTCTTATCAGGCGCCTGAGAGCATAAACAGATGTTATCTTTCTTTTTTCTTTCGGATGTACCTATTCGACGCATCGATTCAGCTGGAGGTTCAATCCGAAAAGAAGGGTACAATGATTAATATGTACTACCTCCGATCCGAATTTAACGGTCGCGGAAAGTGTACAGCGGTAGTACAAATTGCTATAGGGCTGACGACTGTTATACGGATCAGAGGAGTATTTTTTATGATTATCAATCCATGTACTCTATATGCAATTACAAGTCGCTTTCTTTGTTCGGCAAGGTGAAAATTTTGTATGTGTTTCCCCACCATCTACCAGATGATTGTAGGCCGTCCACCTGACCATCCTGCTTCACTCGCGCAATGAGAATGACTAACTTGCGAGCCACAATATTAAATAGAGTACAAAACATGAGATCACCCTAGCTTAGACCATTCGTTAATCACGAATTAGTGGACCATTCAAAAATCAAAGATGTATACGATGAAGCAAATAGCTTTCTGCTAGGAGATATAGGACATGAATCATTTTCTTTCCCCTTCTCTTGATTAGCTATTGCACAAAAAGATGCAGTGTTCCACCCCTTGTACCATATCTCTATCCCTAGCTGTTTGCTTAGCTTCTGTTTCCTCTATAATCCAAAATCTATTAGGATGATGAATGAAGTATAATAAATCTCTATCAAACTCGCCGAGAGATTGGCTTCGGACTTGATATCAACAATATCATATTTTTCCATGGAGCTTTTCTTGCAGCTAGCTAGGCTCCTAATTGCAGCCTCCAAGTTTGCACTCCAACCTTTGGCAAGCTTCCGAAAAATATCTAACTTCATTTTCTAAAGAGTAAAACGCTTGAGAGGTCACTAAGTTGCCAAGAGGAGCGTATTGGCCACCAACTAAAAAAATGCTAAGTTTTGGTCACGAAGTTGTGTGTACGGGCCACGTTAGGCACTCCGTCAAACAGACGTTAAGTTGGTGACGTGGCAGTTTGTTTTTTTACAAAATACACCCTATAGTTTTTCTTGTTCCCATCTATTTGTTCTATTAAAAAAAATTGGGCCAGGCATTCTGTCAAACAGGTGATGGCCAGCGAGCTCGGGGCGCGGCCGGCGAGCTCGGAGTGGGCGGGGCGCAGGGCGTGGCCAGCGAGCTCGGGGCGCGGCGCAGGGCGCGGGGCCGCGGCCGGTGAGCTCGGGGGCGTGGCCGAGCTCTGGTGTGCGGCCGGCGAGGTCGGGGGCGCGGCCGAGCTCTGGTGTACGGCCGGCTAGGCGCAGGGCACTGGGGACGCGGGGCACGGGGCGCGGCCGGCGAGCTCGGGTGTGCGACCGGCGAGCTCGGGGGCGCGGCCGGCGATGCGCAGGGCACGGGGGCACGCACAGGCATGGTGCGCGGCCGGCGAGGTCGAGGGCACGGGGGACGCGGGGCAGGGGCACAGGGCGCGGCCGGCGAGCTCGGGTGTGCGACCGGCGAGCTCGGGGGGCGCGGCCGAGCTCTAGTGTGCGGCCGGCGAACTCGAGTGTGCGGCCGGTGAGGCGCAAGGCACGGTGCGCGGGGCGTGGCCGGCGAGCTCGGGTGTGCGCGGCCAGCGAGCTCGGGTGGCGGCCTCGGGAAGGGCAAGCAGGAGAGGCGTGTTGGGCACCCGCCACGGTACTCCAGGGAGTGCAGCGCGGCCGGTGAGCCCGGGGGCGCGGGGCGCAGCACGGCAACGACACCCGTGGCTAGCCTGCAGGCGGGGAAGGAGAAGGCAAAAAAACAAATCAAAAAAGGACCTAACAATTAAAAGAAATAAAATTGTAAGGGTGTACTTGTAAAAAATAGTCAGCCACATCAGCGACTTAACGTCCTCTCGACGGAGTGACGAACGGGGCTCGTACACACAACTTCATGACCAAAACTTAGCATTTTTTGAGTTGGTGACCAATACGCTCATCTTTGGCAACTTAGTGACCTCCCAAGCGTTTTACTCTTTTCTAAACATCAATAGCATTCTTACTCCTTTTCTCCAAATTAAGACCAAGCTTTAACAACCAGATCTTTAAAGTTAGCCTTAGAAATCCACCTTATTCAAATTAAAAACCACTGTTCTTTGGTATTTGATTAGAACAAGATTCCAAATGAATTGGAGTACGGTCACTCCCACCGCTTGGTAAGGCACTAGCATTTGCAAAGGGAAAAGAGCATTAAAATTTGTAGAGTAAGAAATCCTATCCAACTTGGCCTGCTTTATTTCATTTATTAAACAAATTACTAGCGAAAAGCCTTACAACAAACACAAACAGAAGCCGCCAAACAAGATGATGGTTGAGAGTTCATACACAGTAAACAGAATTGAACAACAAATTAAGTCACAGAAATTTAAAAGCAAATAAATTCAGACAACAACACATATCAGGTGCTCTCAGGTGCGTCTCAGGTGCTCGACAAGATCATCGATGTACTTCTCCTGCACCGCCTGGTCCGCAAGAACCTCTTGCAGCTTCCTCGCGTTGCTTGCCAACACCTTCCCTAGGTCGTCCACCATGACTCGCTGCACTGCCGCAGCAACGCCGTCCCTGTCGAAGGAGCCGTCGGTGTGGTCCCTCGCCACCTCCACGCCGACCCCCTTCTCCTCCATGGCCCGCGACACAAGGGGCTGCGAGACGACCAAGGGGAGCATAACCAAGGGGAGCCCGAACGCGAAGCTCTCCACGATGGAGCCCCACCCGCAGTCTGTCAGGAACGCGCCCGTCGCGGCGTGCGCCAGCACCGCCACTTGCGGCACCAAGCATCCCTGCTGGACCATGCCGCGGCCCCGCGTCCTGTCGTCGAACCCGTCGGGCAGAACGTTGCCTCCGGCTCCGGCGGTCGGCTTGGGTAGAGCCCACAGGAAGCGCACGCCGGCGAGTTCCAATCCGAGCGCGAGCTCGTGCAGGTTCTTGACCGTCAGCGGCGCCTCGTTCCCCAGCGCGACATATATAACGGACTTGGGAGGTTGCTCGTCCAGCCACCGCAGGACTTGATCATCGGCGTGGACCAGCGGCGGCGGAGGCGGTAGGAGGACTCCAGCGGGTACGGCGGGCTTGCGGAGGAGGTCCGTGAGGAGCGCGAACATCCCGGGTTCGACCTCGTCGCAGCTGCGGTAGATGGTGAGGCGGCAGTGCTCCAACATACTCCACATGCGGTGCATGTCGTTCACGCCGAGCATCCACTCGCCCTCGCAGCGGCGGCGGTAGGCGATGGTGGACGGGGGAGGGTCCACCCGGCGCGCGACGGTCAAGTCCTCCGCGGACGCGCGCGGGCGGGCGGCGTTGGCCCACCGCGGGCCCAGGAAGGCGACGAAGGCGGCATAGCCCATCATGAAGGCGGCGCAGGGAACCTTGTGTTGGTCGGCGACCGGCGAGACCCAGTGGTGGCAGAAGTCGTGGATGATCCAGTCGGGCCGCTTCCCTGCGGCGGCGAGGAAGTGGCCGAACGGGGCGGCGAGGCCGTCCATGGCCTTCTTGAGGAGGTCGTGGTTCCATTCTGCGGTGGACTCGGGCAGCCCGTCGAGCTGCAGCGGCACGAAGCGTAGGCGACCTGGCGGTACGGGCGGGAGCCTGGCCAGGTTCCCCGGCGTGGAGACGAAGGCGACAGCGTGGCCTCTGGCGGCGAGGTGCTTGGAGAGCTCCAGGTATGAATCATGTGCCCGAACTCCAGCCATGGGATCACCACAATGTCCAGCTCGCCGGCAGCTTCCATAATTCCATTGATTGATCGATGTACGCACGTGGAGCCGTGGAGCTGTGATGGATAAGGTGCTGGGCTCTTGCCTCTGGGCAGAGATGGTGTTGTGCACAGCCCCTGATGGATGGATGTTTTAAGCCTCGAGCGACCCACTGTTTTTCACTCCCTCGGTTTCTTATAAAGTGCATAGTTTTTCCTGAAAAGTCAAACTTGACTATCTTTAACCAACCAAGAGTTTAGAAAATATTATTAGCGATGACAATCTTTATTACTACTCTATATCCGACCATTGCAATCCTGATTCATATTGTAATGTCAAATTTTCCATTATTCAATCGGTTGCTATATATCCTGCGAATTCTTTTTTTAATCTGACTACCCATAGTGGGAGTAACATACTTACTAAAATAGTTACCAAAACGTAGTGAGGAGAAAATCGCGCAAAAGTAGCACCTACACGCACGAAACCAGAAATCCTAACGTAGGAACGCCTCACGCTGGATGGACGAACCACCAACCGTGTTTCGGAAAACCACGATGGTTCGGCCACATCAACAAATGTCCTAAAATCCTAACATAGGAACACCTCACGCGGGATGGACGAACCACCTATCGCGCTTCGGAAAACGGCAACGGTTCAGCCACATCATCAGATTGAAGGCTGCGCAAATGGGGGTTTAAACAATGGTCGAGGATGCCAAGATGTTGAAACCGACACACCAAACGTGGACCCGATGGGGATGGTTGGTTTGAGTAAACGTGTACTCATATCTTGCATGAAATGGTTTTACAGCTTGATAGTGAATCAACAGTGAAGGCGGTATTGGAGGCGCCAATATGCAAAGTATTATTTATGTGCATATGAGTTGTAACGATGTCCGGACTTAATGGCATTTTGGTGTCCGACCATGGTATTGGTGGCTGATTTAAAAAAAAAATATGACTATGTTTGTGTGTTTCAATTGTGTGTTTTTATGTGCTCAAAAGTAGTTAAAATGTAGCAACAAAACTACCGTTAACAGAAAAGATAGTCAAAACGAGAAGAAAATGAGCCAAAAATCAATAGGGCGGACCATTGGGGTTGGGGCAGGGGCTAGCGCCAAACATATGTTCGGGCGCCCCAATAACGAGCATCTATTGAGGTTACCGGACACTGCTATTGTGTTCCCGATGGAGATGTTCTTAGAGCATCTCCATCGACGCTCCCAATAGCTCTATTGGCACGACGATACAAAAACGCGCCCCACTGGGCCTCCCAATAGCGAAAAAGTTGCAGGACAGGCCCACAATAGAGCGTTCGGCAACCCCGTTCCACGCCCCATATGTAGGGAGGCAACCACGGTAACACGTGTCACGTCGGATACTGACGGGCGGGTGCCACACGGCAGCAACCCAACCATTTCTTTTCTTCCCCACCATCCCTTCCCTGCTGAACTACCACACAGTGTCGACCAAATCGCCGCCTCCGCCGCCCCCTTCCGATTTTGCGCCACTCCGCGCTATGCTGGCCACAGCATCCGCGCTCTCCCCATGTCTATCGCCGTCATCTCTTCTCATTCTGGCCAAAGTCTTTGGTCGCCCTCTACGCTGCCGTCGCCCAGGACCACATCGCCCGCAAGGTGTTCGTCGCATTGCCAGTGTCGATTTTTTCTAAATTGTTTGCTTTGTCTTAAAATTACGTAGTGATTTTTTAACCTAGCTATATTTAATAGACGGATAGCGACGACGAGCTGGAGATGGCCGGCGCAATGTTCACCGCCCATGCCACCGCAACCGCCGAGCTTGATGAGCACTTGACGATCATCACTTGCCTTGTTGGTTTGCTAGGCGAGATCAAGGCCACTCCTCAGATTGGCGATCATTACTTGCCTTGTTGGTTAGCTAGGCGAGATCAATGCCACTCCTCAGATTGGAGGTTCGAAGCCCGGGAAGAAGAAGAACAAAGATTGCAAACGGATTGAGGGTCATCTAACGTTGTATCAAAACTAGTTCGCTGACGATGGCACACATGGGCCGAAGGAATATTGGGGGCAGTTTCAGTTGAATAAGGAGTTATTCCTGCGGATTGTGTGTGTGTGTGTGGGGGGGGGGGGGGGGGGGGGGGGGGGTGCGGGAGTATGATGACTTCAAATGTCTTGAGATGTATTGTATCAGGCTGGTTGGTTTCTCTTCTATTTAGAAATGCACCGCTGCCTTGAGATGTCTTGCATATGGAGCTCTTGCAGATACAGTGGACGACTACCTCCGCATGGCTGAGTGCACATGCATCAAGACCATGTAAAAGTTTTGCAGGGCAGTGGTTGCAGTGTTTGGCCAACATATTTGAGGCAACCAAATGAAGCTGACACTGCTACGCTCATGGCACAAATCACAGCTATACCATTTCCTGGGACGCTTGGCATCATCGATTGCATGCATTGGGCATGAAAGAATTGTCCATTCGTCTGACAAGGAATTTACAAAGGTCATGTCGGAGAGTGCAGTGTCGTACTAGAAGATGTGGCAAATAAGGATATGTAGATCTGGCACGCTTTCTTTGGTATGGTTGGAACTCACAATGAAGTCAACGTGCTGCAATGCTCACCGGTTTTTAGCCGACTTGCTGAAGGCCATGCTCCACCATGCAACTATGAGATCAATGGCCATGCGTATGCACTACAAGGAAACAACTAATAGCCGGCTTGTAATCATCGGCGGGCCACCTAAAACCCACGCCGGTGATCTGCTGGGACCAAATTCCGCAGCTAATCATCGGCGTGGGAATTTTTCCACGCCGGTGACAACTGGTAATCACCGGCGTGACCTTCTCAGCGCCACGCCGGTTATATGTGGGCCCAAAAATCTTGTCATGGTGAAACATGTTACCGGTGTGGGACTAACAAGACACGCCGGTAACTGCTGTATAATCACTGGCGTGAGTACTAGCGAACACGCCGGTAATAGTGTATGGTCTGGCGTGCGATACAGACCCATCAAATCACTGGCGTGGATTATTTGGCACGCCGGTAATTATTTTGAGGTTACTGGCGAGGATTTTGTCCACCACGCCGGTAATTTGCGGCGTGAAAATTCTGTAGCCATGTGACCACCTTTCCCCACCAGTCCTTTCACTCTTTACCTCTTTGGATCTATGTTCTTCTTCATTGGTTCTTCTTCTTTTTTACTCTCTCCTCCCACACCCCAAGCAAGGTAAATTAATCTCTCTCCTCCATTCACTCACTCTCTCTCTCTCTCTCCCCACTTACTCTCTCTCCTCTCTCTCTCTCCACCAATCACTTTCTTAATTACTTGCCCCACACTCACTAACTAACTCTCTAATTAATTGAACTCCCCCTCTCTAGGTTTACTAATGGAGGATACAATGGATTGGAGCTAGTAACTTGGGTGTTCCACTACTTGTGGTAACATTTCTCATCTCTGACTCGATCATTACTATCGCATATATATATTTGGGTTGGAGCCATATTAATTTCGGCCATGCATTTATTATCTTGTTCATGTGTGGTTGGAACCGAATTCGGCCATGCATTTATGGTCATGAAGATGTATATTTGGTGGTGTGTGTTGTTTCTCATGCAGAAAAATGAGTGTCAATGTTTTGACGAAACGACATTTCGTCAAATTTCTGGCACTCAATACGTCCCATTTTTAGCAAAGGTCATGCTGAATTTTTCTATTTTGGTTTAATTCGAGGTGTAGCCGCAGCTGCGTATTTGGAGACGGCGGTGAAGAAAATGTACGATAGGAAGAAAATACATACACATGGTTATGCTAATCCAAGGGCCAACACAATCAGGTAGCGATATTAACATGTACATGCAGCTGGTAAAGGAGGAGCTAGACACGTTATGGGATAAGAAAGGTGTCAGTACATGGGACGCCTACAAAGAAGAATATTTCGATATGAGAGCCGTGTTGATGACGACGGTACAAGACTTTCCGGGGTTAGGGTATGTGTCTTGCCAGGTGTGCCACGGACACTACACATGTGTCAAATGTATGGACGAGACAGCTTACCGCCAGCTATCAAAATTGGGGTCCTATAAAACCGTGTACCAGGGTCATCGGAGGTGGCTTGACCCGAATGACGAGTGGAGAAAAAGAAAAGACATGTTCGACAATACAGTTGAGACCCGAGGACCGCCACGTCCGAGAAAAAGAACAGAGATTGTTGAAATGTTGAACAATTGGAAGGAGTGCCCTTTGCCGGGAAAGAAACGAAAGGCACCCGAGCCTCTTTGAAGAACATGGAAAAGGAAGTCTGTTTTTTGGGACTTGCCCTACTGGCCACTTCTTGATACGCCACATTCTCTTGATTCAATGCATATCATTAAGAACGTGACCGAGAGTATGTTGGGCACATTGTTCATGATGCCGGAAAAGGGTAAAGATTGACCAAAGGCAAGAATAGATTTGGAAGAACTAGGCATCAGGGTTGACCTTCATGTATCAAAGAAGAAGAAATTAGATCACGAGACACAGGAGAAAGCTGTCCCGAGCCAAAAGGGCACGAAAACCAAAGAGCATATTCCCCCCGCTTGCTTCACTCTTACTCCAGCAGAGATGAAACAAGTTTTCGAGTGTCTTTACGACATCAAAGTAACAACCGGCTACTCGGGCTCCATACGCAGATTTCTAGACATGAAGAAACACAGGTTCAGTGGGATGAAGTCTCATGACTGTCACGTGATGGTGACACAGTTACTTCCAGTTGCACTTAGAGGTGTAATGGACAATCACGTCCGTGACACAGTTCTTGACCTCTGTAATGTCTTGGACGTTATATCTCGAAAGTGTATCAGTAAGAAGCGTCTCAAAAGGCTACAAGAAGAGATCATGACTATACTATGTGAGCTTGAGATATACTTCCGCCTTCGATGTTCGACGTGATGTTGCATCTGCTTGTCCATATTGTTTCTGAGATCGAAGATCTCAGGCCTGCTTTTCTACGCAACATGTTCCAATGTTTTTTCATAAAAGACCCGACAAGGCCGAGCCGTGTAGTCGTGAGGAGAGGCAAAAGTAGTATCATTGGGCTTGATGAAGTCGAGACCGAGGAAGATTTTCACCAATTCGTCGATCCTAAAGAAGAAGACGACTTCGACGAGCCATACACCACGAGAAGAAGAAGAACCACATTACCTTCTTCCAAAAACTTCAATCCTTTCATAAGATCAAGTTGTACTACGAACAAGAGAAAGAAGACCGTGAAAAAGAATTGACTTTAATTTTACATACCCCCAGGGTGACACAAAAGTTTGCGAAACACATGAACGCTCCAGATTGCATGATACCTGTTCGCTAATTGTGATTAGGGGATATGTTAACGCTCCAGATTGCACGATGCCCCAGGCGAGACTTTATTTTCCGCGCTCGGTAACAATTCTAATGTTGGCCGAGCGCCAGGGGGTATGCACTGAAGCACGCCTCTCTTAGGGTTCTGGAATGGGACTTGAATCCATTTTGTAGATCAACTACTACTACTTTTGCATATGTAATATCGTATTGTACTGGGACTTTAATCCATTTTATTGTCTATTTCTATTTATTTTAATTTTACTATCTATTTCACAAGACATTTTATTTTAGATCCTAAATTTGGGGTACATGTAACCCTAATTCTCCTCACGCTCCTCTCCAAATCACATCGCCGCCACCTCCCCACACGCTCCCCCCGCCACCGCCTCCCCTCTCGTTCCCCACCGCCGCCTACGTCCACCTCGCACCCCGCGCCGCCGCCGCCTCCCCTCTCGCTCCCCGCCGCCGCCTCCGTCCACCTCGCCCACGTCAACCTCGACCCGTCCCCGCCACCGTCGACGCCGCTAGGTGTCCGCCTCCGTCGACCTCGCCCCGTCCCTGCCCGCGTCGACGCCATGTCGTCCCTGCCCGCGTCGACCTCGCTCCGTCCCGGCCTCCACCGCGCCGGTGAGTTTAGTATAGTTTGATGATCTAGATGTGTAGTTTTAGATGATTAACACGTATAGTTTTAGATGATTAATTGTGTAGTTTTAGATGTGTAGTTTTAAATGACTAACATGTGTAGTTTTAGATATGTAGTTTTAAATGATTAACATGTGTAGTTTTAGATGATTTAGATGTTTAGTTAGTTGATTTAGATGTGTAGTTTTAGATGATTAACATGTATATATTTTTTTAAATGATTAAGATGTGTAGTTTTAGATGATTTAGATGTCTAGTTAGTTGATTTAGATGTGTAGTTAGTTCATACATCTCATGCTTGTTTAGTTTTGTCTTTTATAAATGCCGATGATTCAAATATCGTGGCACAATTTTGGGGGTGGTGCAAATGAGCCTTGTGATATGCATGAATATACTACTTGTGCATCCTACTTGGCTCACTTGCACCATCCCTGTCATTTGTGTGTCCAATATAATTATATGAGGCATGATTTCTAGTTCATGTATATTTTGCAACTTGTTATATTCTAATTCATGGATTATTTCTAATTGTTTACATTGTAAAATTTATATTTTCCACTCTTTTAATGATTTGACTGTTATATGTATAATATGCAGCAAATGAATCCGTTGAATCCGTGTGTTGCTTGTGGCTATTCTTGGTGCATGAATAGAAAGTTTAGCGTAATTCTGCAACACGATGTCAAAACTACAATGGTATGTTTACATTCGACATGTTATGAGCCTACTTTTTGTGATAGTGCTAAACATATCAATTCCATGTGCCAATGTTTAATTGTTGTTTTTTCTCAGAACATCCCATGCAGGGCTAGACGTGGCTTCTTGGAGCATGTAGGCGTTGCCATTGCCGATCACAGGACATTTCAGGTCACCTTGGCCCAGATGACGGTGTCTACCAGGACGTTCAAGGTTGAGTGCACCAACACGGCGGACCAGACGTATTTCAGTTCACCTTGGCCCAGATGACGGTGCCTGCTTGGACAACACTTGCTCGGTACTATGAAATGGAACCTGGTCAGAGGTGCAACTTCTTCCTCGACCATGGTACCCCGAGTGCCCCCGTTCTGATTCTGACGAGGATGACATTTGAGAACTATGTTGATTCATGTAGTAGTTATGAATAAGCTAATTAACTAGATTGATGAACAATAAGAACTTTGTTGATTTCAACTCATATATATTTGCTGGGTGGCGCAGCCACTTCTATTTCTGTGAACTTTTCTGTTTTCATGTATTTTCTGGTAATTGCAGTATATTGAATTCAATTTTTTTTATTTCCGAAAATTAATCACTGGCGTGACCCTACAGGCCGGTGAACACAGTAGGTTACTGGTGAGGTCTCACCACGCCGGTGATTCCAGTACGTCACTGGCGTGGTCTCACCACGCCGGTGATTCCAAACGATCACCGGCGTGGCCTCGCACTCGCCGGTGATCTCAAATAGCACTAGCGTGAGGTTACCGGCGTGACCATGTCTCGCCGGTGATCCCAAAATCGCCACGCCGGTGATTAGTTGTTTCCTTGTAGTGATGACAAGGGGTACTATCTAGCAGATGACATTTATCCAAGATGGTGTACATTTGTCAAGACCATCTCTAACCCTGTAGGTCAAAACCGATCTCATTTTGCAGCAGAGGGTGCCAGAAAGGATGTCGAGCTGGCATTTGGTGTGGTCCAATCTCGCTTTGCTATTGTCAAGTATCCTGCTCTAACCTGGTCGAAAGAGCATATGTGGAAGGTGATGATGACTTGTGTTATTATTCTCAACATGATCATCGAGAGTGAACGCGTTGCTCCTCCATTGCACGATGAGCACCCATACTACTATCAGGGCCCTCTTGCCCAAGTTTGATCATGAAGTGCCTGGAGAGTTTGCCGCTTTTCTCACAATGATCGCCGAAATCCAAGACGAAGAAACTCACGTGCAACTGTAAAATGATCTAGTTACGCATCCGTGGGCACACAAAGGACAAACAGCTGACGCTCCTAATTGAGTGTGCAATTTAATTTAATTTGAATTATTGTATGATTATTTTATTTATTATTAAGAAACAATTTTATGTGTTCAAAACTATGTAATATGATTTTATTATGGATATTTTTGATAGAATTGTCTTATGTTTGAGAAGAAAACAGGTTTAAGTGCAATTGGGAGTGTCTATTGAGAGACACCGGTGGGGGAGATGTTCCCAATAGCCCGGCAACGTGTGCCGACACTCCCAATAACACATATTCGGCACACTTGTCGGACGCTCTATTTGGAGCGCTGGTGATGCTCTTACAGGATTTCTTCAGGTTTGTTGCTAATTAAGCTTTGTCTCTTGTGCGTAGTTGCAAGCAGTCGTTGGTGGGTTTCAGCCAATATAAAAATGAACCAGTAAATGCCACTTGCTCGTTTATAACCTATATGTTGCAGGCTTTTGAATAATAAAAGGAAAAGCCTTCATATCCCCCGGGGGATCACGTCGCTGGCATCCTCCGGCTTGAGCGCGCGACACGCGTCCACAGATTGGGAGATAGCGATGGGGTGGGGGCCACCACACATTGCCTTTATCCTTCCACGCTTTTTTCTCCTCCACTCGTTTTTATTCTTTTTTTTCTCATGCGTCGCGGAAGGAAAACTTCGTTCCGCCATGGCCACAGAGAGGGCGCCGTTCCGCCACCGGCCCGGCCACGCGCCATCGCTGGCTGGCCCCCACGCAGGCCAGTGAGCCGACCTCCGCCGGCACTCTCTCTCCCTCATCCCAACCCTGCCTCTAGCCCGCGACGGAGCTCACCGCCGCCGCGCCCCGCGCTTGGCCGGCGCCGCCCTGTCCGCTCCTCTCCGGCGCTCGACCGAGGCCCCGACTCCCGACGACCTCCTTGCCTCCTACCGTGCTCGTCCCGGTCCTCAACATCTCCCTCTCCAGGAGCTCGGCTCCGCACTAGCTCGCCGCGGCTACTCCCTCAGTCGACATGGATCCCGGGACGGAGAACGCGGGCACGGCCGAGCCTGGCGCAGCGGCGTGGCGCGTCCGCGCCGTGGGCGGCACGGAGTACAGTTGGTGCCGGGCGGCACCAGCACCACGCTCATGGAGCTCCTCGCGGCGCCCGCGGCCTCGGCCCGCGCTCCACGCGCCTCCTCGCGGCGCTCGGCCTCAGCGACGACCCCACGGCCGCCGCCCTCTGCTTTGCGCTGCCAGGCGCGGCCGGAGCTGCTGCTACTTCCAGGCGGTGGTCTCTGAGGTTACCGGCTGCAACGGGCGGTGCGACGGGAGGCAGGCGCTGCTGCCGTATCCCGGAGTCGCTGCTGCCGTCGTGGCGGCACGGTGCTACTATAGCCCAGAGGTGCTGCTGCCGTCGTGGCGGCGGTGCTGCCATGGCCCGTAGTCGCTACTGCCGTCGTGGCGGCACGGGGCGCTGCTGCCGTCGTCGCGGCGGTGCTGCCATGGACCGGCGGCGGTGCTGTCGTAGTGGCGGCGTGGGGCACCCGTTCATTGGCAGCAACCCCACCGTGCTGCTGCCCACCGGCGAGGCAGCGGAAGCTTGCACCGGCATTTGTGGTTTTGAATCAGCGGACGACGACGAAGAAACGGCGGCGCTGCTCCATGTGTTTTTGCTCCGTGCGGGGGCGGCGTTGATACAAGGGATGGCCAGCGTTGCTACCATGGCACGGTGGCGTTGCTTTCCAGAGGTCACCGGCGTTGGTGTGGTGGTGCTACAACCGGCGTCGAGTTTTGCTACGTACGTCGTAGGGATTTGCTACAAGCGGCTGGCGGCGGTGCTACCTGTGGCGTTGGATTTTGCAACAGCACGAAATTTGCTACCAAAGTTTTGTTATTTTGCTACAATAGTATAATTTTGTTGCTACACGATCTCCGGTGATGTCTCTGGCGAAGTCGTTTTTGCTACAACAGCACAATTTATTTTTGCTACAACGGTTTTATAGTTTCGCTGACAACGTGTCCGGTGTTGCTACTGATGGCGCGTGACATTGCTACCGACGAGCCGACGATGCTACCGACGTGCGGTGTTGCTATCGACCACGTGGCGATACTACCGATGGCGCGCGTCGTTGCTACTGACGAGCCGACGATGCTACCGACGGTATTCGGCAATGCTACGAGCGGATGCTACCGACGAGCCGGCAATGCTACCGATAAGCCGACGATGCTACCGACGGCGCATGTCATTGCTACCGACGATCCGATGATGCTACCGACGGTATTCTGCAATGCTACGAGTCGGCAATGCTACCAACAAGCCGGTGATGCTACCGACGGCGCATGTCATTGCTACCGACGATCCGATGATGCTACCGACGGTATTCTGCAATGCTACGAGTCGGCAATGCTACCAACAAGCCGGTGATGCTACCGACGGCGCATGTCATTGCTACCGACGAGCCGGCGATGCTGCCGAGTGCGCGCGACGGTTCTTCCGACGGCACGTAGCGATGTTACTGACGGCGCGTGGTTTGGTCCGTAAAAGCATTTAGGATAGTGTGAGCTGGCGATGCTACGAATAAAACTTTTTTCTTCATAGAAGCATTTGCTATGAGCAAAACAAAAAAATTGCTACAAATGAAACTTTTTCTCCGTAGAAGCATTTTGTGCGATTTGAGAGAAAATTAAACTTTTTGCTATAATAGTACAAAATTCTTATTACAAACAACCCGTTTTTTGTTTCGTAAAAACATTTACGAGATTTTTCGTGAAAACTGGACATTTTGCTACAAAAGCACAAAATTCTTATTACGTGCAAACCGTTTTTTGCTCCAATGAACCATTTGCGGGTGATTTTGGTTGAAATTGGATTTTTGCTGCAATAGCACAAACTTCTTATTACGTTTGAACCGTTTTTGATTCAGTCACGATTTGGTGGGATTTGAGTCTAGGGAGGTGGACACGTGTCGTGCAGGGGATCCGGGGGACTTTTCCCCAGATCCCCGGGGGACGCCTAGCGCTGTCCATAATAAAACCATGTACGTATCATCTTTGATCTGCTATCTTGTGTCATATCTCTGATCTGTATGTGCCACATAGGTAGCCAAGCATTCTGTATATCTTCCTTCATCGATCCGAACGATAATTTAAGCAAGGTTGTCTATCTGTACATTTAATAGCATGCACCCTTATTCAAATGAACTTTTAAATATGAATATCCAGCCACTTTCTCGTTATCTCTTCTTTATTGTGCCAGATTTGTTGGTGACTAAACCTTCTACTCTGCTGCATCTCGGATCTCTGCAGATATATACCGCAAGTAAACATCGAGCCTAGTAATTTTAACCGAACTACTAGATATTCCTGACCTCTTACATTATTGTATGTCATCTCTGACCTCCGATCAATGCAATGATGGTTTGTACGTCAAGAAAACGAGCGACCAAATCGGAAAAAAGATTGTGCACGCAGCGTGGCCGATCAGATCGAGAGGAAAAACCGCGCCCAAATGATACGATCGAGATAAAAAAATCGCAGCTATTGGATGATCCGATCGAAAAAATCCGCCCCGATCGGAAAAAATACCTCATCAGCATATCATGATTGATCGAGTTGGTGCATGCGTTCGCTTCGCCAGCCACGATCGAGAAAATTGGTGCATGAGTTCACCAGCCTCGAGGAGGGTGAAGAGAGTAGTAGGATGAAGTTGTCCAGCAAGAACGTGGTGGCAAAGGACAGGAACGCGGTGAGCTCACACCTGGGTAACACTGGAACAAGACTAAACGAAGCTAGATATCTTAGGAGCTTTTAAAATTTTCAAACAACTTATGTCAATAATCAAGAAGCACATAGTTAATCTCCCTTCCCTTCCTCCTTTTGGGGAATTTCCATCTCCTCTCCATTTTTTTTTTGGCGACGTCAATAATCAAGAGAGATAACCAAGTATATATAGTTTGTTGGTTTTGAGCGACGAACTTGTAATGAGGTAGCGCACAATTTAGCTAGCGACGGCTGCCGTGATAAGCTTTGTAATAATTGGCTTGGTGTACCCCCAGGGTATATTGTAAACCTCTTGGCAGCTGACTGTGCCGGTTCTTAATATAAGGTAGTAAGTTTAATCTAAAAAAAACCCAAGTACAGTTTGGGTCATGGTGGAGCCGACCATGCCAAGATGCCCGATTACCACGAGCTAGCTATAGCGCATGCGTGTCCTCTTTCAAAAATTCAAATCGTTGCCATGTGGAGGCATGAGAACAAAGCAAACAGGGAATCAATGCATAGTTGAAGAAGAAGCATTTGTGTGCTCATTGTGTTTGTATCTATTTGATGCTTCATTTTGAGTCAATAAATCCACCTTTCGTTGAAAAAAAATACTCCCTTTTCATGCATTATACAAACTAGCCATGTGGAGGCATGAGAACAAAGCAAACAGGGAATCAATGCATAGTTGAAGAAGAAGCATTTGTGTGCTCATTGTGTTTGTATCTATTTGATGCTTCATTTTGAGTCAATAAATCCACCTTTCGTTGAAAAAAAATACTCCCTTTTCATGCATTATACAAACTAGCCATGTGGAGGCATGAGAACAAAGCAAACAGGGAATCAATGCATAGTTGAAGAAGAAGCATTTGTGTGCTCATTGTGTTTGTATCTATTTGATGCTTCATTTTGAGTCAATAAATCCACCTTTCGTTGAAAAAAAATACTCCCTTTTCATGCATTATACAAACTAATGCAGAAAAGATTATGTTGTGCGTATCTTCTGCATAAAAACAAATGCATAAAAATCAATGCATGATATTGTGTGTATCTTCTGCATAAAAACTAATGCATGATGTTGTGTGCATCTTCTGCATGAAGATACGGCAGAAGAGATAAGTTTTATCTACTCAACAGCCTGCCACAAGGCAAAAGATTATGAAGCAATCATACAGATTTGATTCTTCTGGACTGATCTTACTGTTCTACTGAATAGAATAAAAGATTGATTTTACGGTGTAAAATGCGACGACCTTGAACTAAATGCATGGATAAAAAACGAACCTAGCTGTCAGGCATATCTCGGAGATGATTAATTGCGGTTGAGATAGATGACACAAGATGGAAGGTGCGTTGTTTCCGGCTCGGAGGAGGTGTTTGCGGAGCCCTGCGGTGGCCTCTCTGCTGCTGTTGCCACTCTAGATGATGAGGAAGGTTGGGTGCAGGTGGATCGGGGCAGCCGTCCCTACCGCGCACCATCGCCTCCGCTTCGAAAAGAAGGTCTTGACCGCTGTCTCGCCTTCAAGCGTTGGGCACGAGGGAGGTGTTTTCGGTGCCTCGAGCGTGACCACCAGGTCAGCACATGTCGAGGGCCCTTCAGATGCATCCGATGTCGTCGTCCTGGTCATCGGGAGCGTTTCTGCCATACGCGCTCTCCCGCTGCTCGCTCTCGCTCTCCGGATGCTTGGGCTCGTTCTCCGGACGCTCGGGCTCGTTCTCCGGACGCTCATGCTCCTTGCCAGCAGAGCCGCTTGGCGTCCGCTCAGCCTCGTCGTCCCTCGTCGCCTCAGAGTCTGCCCGAGGTTGTGTGCCGCTCTTCGCTGTGTCCTGCGGTGAAGCCAAGGCCCTCTCCTATGTGTTGCGGGGAGTTCGATGACTCTGTCTTCCAGTCCCACTTTGCCTTGTTGCGTTTGGAGCTCTGGCAGCTGGTCGCTGACCGCGTTGAGGAGGTGTCTCGCCCTCTTCGCGAAGAGGTGGCAACTCTCAAGTTATTGTTGGCAGGCGTTGATGGTCCTTTGCAACCGGCGGAGGCATGTGGTTCTGATGGCCTAGGGCTCACCCAGGGGGAGGCTTTGTTTCCGCTTGACTCCGCTGAGCAGAAGCCGTCTGTGGTTGAAGAAGCACTTCAGTTTGGTTGTTTCTCTCCTCGTGGCAGTCCTTGCCCGTCGCCGCAATTTGTTGCGACGGCCGCCCCTGTGAGCGAGGATAGAGGTGAGATCTTGGCTCCTGAGGTTCAGGAGTCGTGTGGAGATTCATCTATTGTGCATCCGACGGAGTTGAGCTCGGTTGAGGATTTGGCGATGCCCTCGACGCCCTATGTGGGTAGTGGAGGCGTGATGGCTCCTAACTCTGAGGCCCTCTTCGCTAAAGAGATTTGCGGCTTGCTCGGCAGTTTAAAGGCGACTAGTCCGATCTTGGCAAGGCTATTGCTTGCGTCTTGGCAGGAAATATTTCAGAGGACCTAATCAGAAAGGTGGAGAAATCTCTCAAGACGGTTACTATCAGGGGCAAAAGAAGAAAGAGGAGAATAGCAAAGAAACCTTCGACAGATGCGTGGCCCTAGGGTCATCGTCAGTTCGTGATTGTTATAGGTAGTGGGAGGTTGTTGCTTTGGGTGTTGCTGGTCTTAGATGTTGCTCTGTGGTTGTGTGCGCTCGTGTTGGTGTCTGTTGTATGGTTTTCGCCCGGTTTCTTCCGCTAATAAAGCGGGCACCTTCTTCTTAATTAATGAATAAGGCAAATCTTTTGCCTTCGTTTCAAAAAACAAAAAAAATAGATCTAGATCGATCACCACCTTGAACCAAACCATTTCTTCTAATCACACATTTCTCTCTCCCGTTGCTAACTTAGTGGCATGCGACCTGGTTGGAACTCGGATCCCAACATTTATATGGATGGTCACGATAGCGCAGTTAGCTAGAGGAGTCCTAGAACTGTATAGCCGCGGGGAGAAAAGGAAGGAAAGAGCATGGAGGAGGAGTCGGCGAGGAAGAGCGTGTGCGTAACCGGAGCAGGAGGCTTCATCGCCTCCTGGCTCGTCAAGCTCCTCCTCTCCAAGGGCCACTACACGGTCCGCGGCACCGTGCGCGATCCTGGTAATCTTCGATCCTTCCTTCTTCCCACCTCAACGATTATGCACGTTTACGCAGTAGCCTGTAGATCAGTAGAATCAACGTAGTTGATGGTGATACAGCGGCGAAGCATATGTGGTTGTTGGAAGACAACTGAAGCTGCTGTTTGAAATCCCAAATTTCGATCCTCCGACAATTTTTCTTCTTCTCACGGACCAAAATATGGACTGTCGAGATGCGTATCATATATTCCTAGCTACTTCTTCAGCATTTCAAGATTAGTTCCATATACTTGCTTTGATGGAGATTATGGTACATGTTTGTGCATGTGCTGCAGGTGATGCTAAGAATGCTCATCTTAAGGTGCTTGTCAGGGCTGACCTGTTGGACTACGACAGTGTATCGTCAGCGATAGCAGCTGGCTGCGAGGTTGTCTTCCATGTTGCCAGCCCCGCCTTCGTCCGATCAACCAACCCCGAGGTGAATTAATTGTTAGGACTCAGGAACAATAGACATAATTAGAAATTAGCTAGCTCCTGCTAAGATTAATTGTAATCCGTTGCCGCTTATTTGTAGGCAGAGATCATAGCTCCTGCTGTAACAGGTACGCTGAATGTGTTGAGGGCCTGCTACGAGGCAAAAGTTAAGCGAGTTGTCATTGTCTCTTCAGTCGCCGCTGTCGGCGCTAATCCTAATTGGCCTAAGGGTAAATCCTTTGATGAACACAGCTGGTCAGACGAGGACCACTGCCGAAAGAATGGGGTAAGGCACACCAGCCCACGCCTATTATATTACATATATAGACTTCCGATTTTTCGATTCAGTGTTTAACTTGGTACATATATATGCGATTTAAGAGTTTTTTGTTTTAGGTAGAAAGCTTAACCTTTTAGATTTTTTACTTATATAAAGGGAGCTTTTATTTACTCAGTACTTCACATAAACGGAGGTTTTATTTAACTTTTTAGATGGAAGGGTCCTATTTCCAAATTTGACTCAAGGAGAAACCACTAAGTTCAATGTACACCATAAGTGTTTAGCTGCAAATTCACAACTGAAATCACATCACACAATGCAATGTAAGGTTTTTGGATCCGGTTTCCCTAATTAACTGGATCAATTCTCTTCTTCTATAATGCAATGCGGGAACTCCCCGCCCTCTGACGAGGTTCCGTCAATTTTCTTGTCAAAATCCCATCACATACTCACATGCCTGTTGCATCCCAGCATCAGAACACCTGTCCATAAAGAATCTTATCTAATTTTATTAACTAGCTCATTTGCCTCGATCCTCCTTAAATCTGCCTCTTTAAGCAAGTTGTGCTTATTATCACGGTATAGGGCCCATTTGAAGTATCTTTCCCCATTTTTGTTGATATAACTCTTATCTGTGTCTTGACTCTTCCTCCTTTTGTGTCTTGAGTATAATATGTTGTGGATTCAGATCTAGCACATTGTGTCTTAGCCATAACTGTTATTTTGGAACACTAAATTATCTATGCCACCATAAATTTTCTGATAATTTATGGGTGGCATAGATATTTGGTGGTTTTTTACCGAGCATTTTCAAGGTTTTAACCAAACATATTATCAGCTTTTATTATATAACGTATGTCCTTTGGAAAGGTACAAAGTTTGAGATTCCTTTGGAGTGCATGTTGAAACAAATATATATATATATAGCATTTATTGTGGGACATGATCTTGTCTAGCAGATGTCTTAAAATCCTTAATGTTATTTTTCTTTTGCACGAAAACTTGGCCATGGTGTTCACTTTCTGAAATATTATTTTGCCTCAAAGATTTGATTGCTAGTCTCCAGCGAAATTCTCACGGGCACAGGTTAAGATCCACTAACTATCTGTAAATAGGTATTTGTTAGAAAACAACTGTCAATAGTCACTAGCCAAACTTCACACTATGGGAGTTTTTTTTTGGTTGAAACAAGGCAAAATATTTGCCATTTTCATTGATTAAGATGAAGTTTTAGAGGTCTTACAATTCGTGGCGAGAACGCCACAGTGAAATCAAATGATCACTCTTGTGGCATTACATTACTAAGCGCTTTTGCACCAGCGAGGCAACACAACGCCGCCTCCTCCTTGATTTTTGTCACGAACATTAAGGCGGTAGAGGAGTAGTTTCTGAACACCCTCACATTTCTTTCTTTCCACACTTCTCATGAGACAAGCATGGCAAGCGTGGCCATCCTCTTCCGATAAGACCCTCTCTTATGTATCATGTCTCTCCTACCTACCTTCACGGATTTAGCCTTGTGTCATTCACTTGCCATCACATCATGGAGCCCAAGCCACATCTTCAAGGAAGTCCAAATCCGAATTGTGAAGCGGAATTTGAAGAGGAGGTGGCCGGCCGACTCATTCACTTGGTTGCAAAGCTTGCACCTTCCACAATTTTGCCACCATCTTCTTTCTAGCCTATCAGCCATCCACACACGGTTTTGGAGGATTAGCCATGTGAAGATCGCACTTTTGGGGGGGGGGGGCAAGGTTTCCAAACTAACGAGGGCATCAAAGATGAAGTGTGCCCCAAGAATTGCATCTTGTAGGCCGACGATGAGGAGTAGGCATGGTCATTTGTAAACTTCCAAGTGATGGTGTCCGTGGTTTCATGTTGAGGTTGCACATCTTGAAGCATCTCCCAAAGCCTTGCAAATTGTGTGATATGCTCAACCGATAGGCCTTCTTGGGTGTTGATTTGAGAGACCCAAAAATTATTATCCAATGCTTTTTGAACCGTGCACTTGCGTTTCTTTGAGAGGAAAAACACAAGGGGGGCTATGTCTTTCGGACGTCAACCATGAAGCCAAGATTACTCCCAAAACAACGCCTTCTCTCCATTTTTTCTCTGACATGCATGGCAACTCACTATCATAATATCAAGTAAATCTAATTTGTAATGTCCGGATTTTGTATGGTCCAAAACATGCATGCTAATGCAATCAGTGATTGATAATATGAACATAGATCTTACAGAACAGCATACAGCTTATACTTCGTTGGACGAATCGATAGTCGTTGGGACGAGCCGATTTGGAAATCAAGTGCGCTGCTAAAATTCTTGGACTTCGGGCTTCGGCATCTACTTGGAATAGAGAGAATCATCGTGTATACGGTATGGTGACGTGGAGTAGCACAGATCGCTTATGCTCCGGCTGTGGAGTCACAAGATTCAGCAGATGTCGTGGCATTGGCCAAACTCTTATAAACCAGTTTTCTCTCTAACTTCATATATTGGCACACAGATTTCACGCGATGTCCTAAAAACAACATAGATCTTAATTTGGGTTCAAATGAACCAATGGCATCATATTCCTGTCCAAACCCCATAACGTCCTATCCCGTCCAACTTTAGAACCAAGCAAGGCGCCTAGGATATGGGGTGTTCAGGTTTGTCAATTAGCTGTTTAGTTGGTTTGATCAGGTCAGTGGCTTAACTGTTAATTCAAAACCATCTACACCTAACGTTTTCGGATGACTTTCGAATCCCCTTAGGTTTATGCCCCATCAGACATACCAATTTAACCTTGGGATATGATAATCCTTTTTATTCACTTACTATGTTTCTGTTTTTTCACGCCTTTTTTTTCAAAAGGCCCCATCAATACCTGGTAAAGACTTGCATATTTATGACAATACAGCATTCTTCTGCTTACCACGCAAGTTGTTTCTTCTCTCTTGTTATCCTTATTGCATTTTTTCTGGATCACCCTTTTAAACAAGTAATGTGTGTTGTTACATCGCCAGGATTGGTATCACCTATCCAAGACACTGGCAGAGCGTGAGGCTTTTGCTTATGCAGCAAAAACTGGGTTGAACATTGTAACTATTTGCCCATCACTGGTAATTGGCCCCATGATGCAGTCTACAGTAAATTCGAGTAGTAAAATATCCTTAATTATTTTAAAGGTGGGTGTGCTATGTTTTTATTTACTCTTCTCTTGGTCTTAACATGGTAATATAAAAGATAATGTACTCAGCATTGCTATGTTTAAACTTGGATATTAGAAATGAAGTCCGAACATGGGTGCATGTATCTAACTGAACATAGCATAGAAGACCTTCGCATCACTAAAATCAAGTCGTTCTCTAGATTAGTTTAGGTTAATAGTTCAGTTTCGGTAGAACTGAAATACCTTTTTTTTGCAGGAGAACATGAAACCTTAGAAAATAATTTCAGGAATGTAGTAGATGTCCGTGATGTTGCCAATGCTCTTCTTCTGGCATATGAAAATACAGAAATGTCTGGCCGGTACATCTGCAATTCACCTCCAATAAAAGCCTCTGATATGATAAGCTTACTGAAGACCTTATATCCAGCGTACGCATATCCCAAAAAGTAAGCCCCTTTCTTGGAACTTTATTTTATATTTCTATAGCTATTCTAATCTTCCATCTCAAAGCTAGTTAACATTCCCTAAGAAGGGAGGTCAAATTAAAGAACCTTTAGGTCAATTTGTGTGTACAATTCAATTATCACCTGTCTTTCCTTAGATCACTTGGATTTGGATGTACGTGGGCACTGGCATATTGATTAAAGCATAGTAAAGTTTTATGTTTATGGAAGTATAATATATTTTAGGATGTAATTCATAATACAGAATGTACAATTTTAACGGACAAAGATTTTCACCATATCGGCCAGCTAGATTTTGGCATTTCCTCCTACTTTTGCACTCTTAACTTGCACCCCCATCTTATTTATCTCTCTAAATTGCTTTGCAGCTTTACAGAAGTGGAAGAAAATATTATTTTTAGCTCGGAGAAACTTCAGAAGGTAGGGTGGACCTTCATCCCACTAGGGAAGACTCTGGCGGACAGTGTCGAATCCTACAGAGCATCCGGAATCCTGAACTGAGCATCCAACTTACAAATTCTTCCTCATTCATGTAATCAGTGAAAAAAAAGTGATATGGTGACACAATCATCAGGAGAATCACGTTTTCATAAAAACAAATAAACATTGTTGCACTTTTTTCTGGGGCGTCTGGAGGTGCTTCGGGCAAACTAGTTGCATGCTGCAATTTGCTGGTGCTTCTAGGAGTAACTTACTGCACACGTTGTGATGGCTGAACTTTGTTGAAGTAGCAATATGTTTCCCATGTTTCCTCCACCGCAATTGTTGGTGTTCAAAATTCCACGTGGTGTCAGTATTAGTCCATCAGACATCCTGAGTTAGGTTATTATATTGCCCATCTTCCCAGAAACATTATTAGAAAGTACGCAAGCGTTCCCAATGTCTCAGTTTTTCTAGGTCAATAAAACTTAAATTATGTAGCTGACAAGCCAAATCTCGAGTGATTCTACGGAAGTTTTTTCATCGCTCGAGTTAGTTAAACAATTGTGCCATATATCATAGTCCTCAACTTTATGCAAAAATCAAAATCATCTAAAGTAGTACATCAATCAGATATATATGATCTAAATTCTATCATGGTTCTCTGGGTGATTCCAATGATAGTGGTAATTCTATCATTTGGTCTGGGTAATTCCAATGATAGTGGTAAAACAATTCTGCTGTTGTGAGTAAATGGCTGTGTTAGCGGGGCTTTTCTATTTATTTCTTCTTTTTAGATGTGTGCATCCTTAATGTCTCCTAATATGGTCATACTTATGACAAATCACTAATATGCCTTTTCTTCTCAAATGAAAGAAGAGATTCACTTGAAATCAAAGCTATACAAATAGATGATAGGTCAAAACGTGATATAAACCTTTGAAGATACAGAACTCCAAATATATGTTTTCATACAGTACAAACTCTTTTAAAATAAAATTTTATTCATTGAACAACCTTTAACATTACAAATTAGTAATTATTTTTTCACTTGAAATCAAGAATTATATTTGGAGCACTATACAACTAGAACTATGTTTTGTTAGATAATCAAACTGTAGTCAAGTAGTCGGGTCACCGTGGCGCACCCCTGTGACCAGAGTTCGAGTCTCGCCGGGAACATTGTTAGAGAATCGGATGGTAGAAGTGTGATTTCGAGCCACCAATGGTATGAAACTTGGGAGGTCAAAAAGACAAAATAATAGATATCCACATCCTTGTGAAAGCAACTATATAAGAGTCGCCAAATTGGTAGGCTCCAAAATCAATATTTTTTCCTTCTTCCAACCGGGTTAACCCCCTTTCCATTAATTTTTTAGCAGAAGTGCAGAGTTCAAACTACGTAGATCAAAAAATAAAATACCGAGAGAAAATAAAGACAGAAAATAACAAACTACATAGTTCAAAATAAAAGACCTGGCAATGGATTGTTTTTCTTGTCAATATCTTTGGAAAAGACAAGTGTCGTGTATTTTAAACTATTGGAACTAAGCTTGTATGCGTTGAGAGAATAATAATGTAGATGCATGCAGACTGTTTGTGATCGTTGTTCTTCAGTTGTTGTAACCTGAAGAATATGCAGAAGTAATGGTCACTTTGTATGACATGTGGTTGGGCATCATTTGCGTTTTTAGCACATGTCATCGTGACATGTTGGCTAGCTGTCACTACTGTGGGGTAGAGCAGAGAATTTCTGCGACAATGCAACTGGTTTGATATCGGTCCGTATGTATATGTATGGGTTAATCATGGAGTAATATTGTGTGTAACAGTTAGTCTATATAGATTACAACTATTGTTGGCCGCAGAAATCCCCTTCCTCTACGTTGGCGTGGTGCTTACAGGAGGGTGGAGCTGGCCGGTGCTGCTGCGTTTGGATCGAGACGGTTGCAAGGCAGTTCGAAGCTACGGTTTGAAGCTCATCACACGATGGACATGGTTTGCCACCTTGATCCTTGCCTCATGCGGCAGCCTCTCCAGGCGCCCATGGTGGTGTTTCTTCTACCTCCAGTTGGGAGGCCCTGCATTGGTCTCGACGGCCTCACGTACGTCCCTACCACCCCAAGTGGTTTCGTCCCCAGTGGCGGTAGGGATGGCCGGAGATTGAGACATAATTCATGTGGTGGAGCTGAAGGACTGGTCGCGTTTCTTCTGCGCTTTCTTGGGTGTTTCGTGTAAAATCTGAGCATATGAGTGTATTTTTTTCTTTTTCTTTATGTCCTCTATAATGTGTACCCCCACCGACGAGTAATATGCAGCTAGACCCTTTGGGCCATTCCTTGTTAAAAAAAACTAATTTCAGCCATCCTAAACCTACACAATAGTTGAATTTTGTTGATAAAAAATAAAAAGTAACTCCCAGAAAGAGGATTAGAGTGAGCAATCAACAATCCAGACATCACGCCAAAAGTCATTTTGCATCCATTTCTCACTTGTCATTTGTAAAAATGTCTGGATGCTGATATAGCCCAGGCCCTAGGGAAACCCTTTTGGATCCATTCATAGGAAAAACCCGTCCCATAGGGCAAATCCTATATATCGCCCTGCGACGATGCGGTTCGGTGCCGTCGCCTGAAGGACTTTGCTAGTGGGCCGACCCATTTGACGGAATTTTCTTTTTTTAGTTTTCTTCTTTATTTTCTTCTCTGCTTTCTTTTTTGTTTTGTTTTCTTTTTCGAAATCTTTTTCACATTTTCAAAAAATATTTTACAGATTTTTAAGTTGTTCAGATTTTGAAAATTGTTCAGATTTGAAAAATTGTTCAGATTTAAAAATTATTCATATTTGAAAATTGTTCAGATTTGAAAATTTGTTTAGATCTGAAAATTGTTCAGTTTAATGTTTTTTCATTTTATGAAAAAATTGTTCAGATTTGAAAATTGTTCAAATTTTCAAATTTATGCAGATTTGAAAATTGTTCAGATTTTGATAATTGTTTATAATCTCAAAAAAATCAGATTTGAATTTTTTCTGATTTTGAAAAATGTTCAGATTTAATTTGTTCAAATTTATAATTTGTTCAGATTTGAAAACAGAAGATAAAAACGGAAACAGAAAACAGTAACTTGTATATTGGGCCGTTCCAATATGCGGCCCATGAAAGAGCTCCTTCAGGCGAGCGACGCGAAAGCATCGCCTGAAGGCGACGTACAGGAGCTCCCGTCCCACAGGCACAAGTGAACTCACGCAGCTCTCGGGCGCCGTCAGGGCATTCTGAGGGCAAATGGAGCCCGATCTTGAGCGCGGCGTCTCCCCGTCCCCGGCTCCAAACCCTAGCCACCAACCCTTCCTCCGGGCAGCCAAGTCCACGGCCTTCAAGCGCGAGGAGCGCCGCAAGCACAAGGAGCAGAAACGGGAGCGCAAGCGGCAGGACCTCCTCAACCTCGCGCTCGAGCAGTGGGAACCCCTCGGCGCCCGGCCTCGTCCGGCCGCCATCTGCCCCTCCGGCGTACCACCCGACGACAAGCCGTGGCCCTGCGACCCGCCTCCGGAGGCCGATCCCTCCGCCGGCTGGAGCTGGGGGTCTGCAGCGGAGCCCTCCGCCGACTGCAGCTGGGGCATTCCAGCGGGAGAAAATTGCAAAAAACCACCACAATTGGGGGTTCCGTTGCAGAAGACCACCGGTTTCCAGCAGATTCGCAAATAACCACCGGTATTGAGTGATACGTTGCAAAAAACCACCACTTCTTCAGTTAAGTATGAAACTGGCAGGCGGGGCCCACATGTCAGCCAGTTGGAGATGATTCTAGTCGGAGATGATGACATGTGGATGACATGTGGGCCCCGTCTGCCAGTTTCATACTTAACTGAAGAAGTGGTGGTTTTTTGCAACGTATCACTCAATACCGGTGGTTATTTGCGAATTGGCTGAAAGATGGTGGTCTTTTGCAACGTTACCCCCAATTGTGGTGGTTTTTTGCAATTTTCTCTTCCAGCGGAACCCGCGCCGCCGGTCGCGGCAACGTGTCCCCAGGCCGCCGCGGTGAGGGCGTCCCGCGCGTTCTTCGGAGAGCACGTCCACAGCGACGACGACGGCGACGAGGATGGGGAGGAAGAGGAAGGCAATGATGTGACCCGGTTCTTCGAGGACCTGCTGGAGAAAGATGCGGCCTTGAGGGGATTCTACGAGGCGGAGCGGGAGACGGGCCGGTTCCTGTGCCTGGTCTGCGAGGGGATCGGTGTCAGGGCGGGCAAAAGGTTCCCCGGCTGCGCGGCGCTGGTGCAGCACGCTGGCACTGTCGCCCGGACGAAGAGGAGGCTTGCTCACCGCGCGTTCGCCGATGCCGTTGGCCGCCTGCTCGGCTGGGGCGCCGGCCGCACCACGCCTTTTCCGGTAAATGTCTAGTATTGCCTTACTCTGTCGAAATGCTGCTTTAGTACTATGCCTACCACTTCTCCAAACATATCACATTGCTGAATGTTTTGTTGCAATCATACGAGATGGAGGCAAATTTTGGCAACGATGGTGCTTCTGATCAAGCTGGGCACTTGGATGCTTCTGAGAACGCAGAAATGGAGATGGCCTGACTTAGCTGAAAGCTGGGCACTTGATGCTTCTGAAAGCGCAGAAATGGAGGTGCCCTGACTTAGCTCATCGTGTTTTGTTAGAGATTCGTCTTGGTCAGAAAGCTGGGTAATATGTGTGATTTGGTTCGATGCATCGATAACCTTTCATGCCCCCTTTCAACACCTACATCTAATATTGTTCGATGTGCTGATAACCTTGATGCTCGCTTTTAACTTCTCAAGCTGGATGTGAAAGTTTCTGATTTGCAGTGCATCATATTTCAGGTGTCTGCCTGCACTGTAAATTATGCGTGATTTGTAGATCTTGATTCTTGAGGTAGAGAGAAAATAATGATACGAAATCCATCGATTCTAGTCACTGATTCTAGTCGCTGAGAAGTAGTCTGAGCTTATGGTTGGAGGCCATTGTCTCCTTATCATGAAAACACAAGCACAATTGCGGTCCAGGTAAGAAAATTCCAAACACAGGCATAAGATATCTTGTTCCAACATATAGAGCAATCTGCGATGGCGTTGTCAAATTAAACTTCATGATTCAGACCAATTTCTTGTCGATTTCATCTTCAAATGATCAAACATATAATTCCAGGTCAGGTTAAGGCTAACAGAAGACAATATGAGATTTTTCCGAACTGAAGGATCACAGTCTCGTTATCCTGAACACCCCATGCCTCAGCTGCGCCGGCTGGAGCAATTAGTTGGAAGTTCTTCGCCGAAGCAGCGTTGACACGTCAAAATTTAAGCACGAGCATTGCAAATGCTCTGTATTATCCCCTTGCCAAGACGAATTGAGGCGCGAGATCGGCTAAGAACACATCGAGGATTCGGGGTAGGCAGCACGAGAACTATGAGGGAGATTTCTGAATGTTCAGATACTGTATATTTCAACATGCCAACCACTCACGCCTACCACAACCTATATAGCTCCACAGGCTAAACTTGCACGCACCCCACTCAACGCCTTCCCTTATTGCCTTCTCAGCTCGATGGCTTACTTTCAGACTAGGTCTCTGCTATAGCTTCCTTGTCCATTGTTACACCATCCCCGCTAGGATCACTTGTTTGCCCCCCCAACAAGTGCAGGTGGAAAACGTTGCTTGAGGATGTTTAGATAATTAGATCTTGCCATGTAGCTGTCGTTGCTGGGATGTTTGTTCACTTGACTAGCACTTGAGGAATTGTTGTGTTTCCCTTGTTCGCAAGCCGGCAATCAAGGACTTCTTAAAGAACACGTTGGCATGTGTCCAATTCAGCAATCCTGGGCAACACGTTTAAAACAGATGAATACTCAGGTGTAAATGGTTTTAACCGAGATGTGTGGAATACGGGATGAATTTTACTGCCATGAGAAAGGTGCAACTTGTATGTTGCCAACCCAATTTTCCGAAGAATGCGAAATGGTCCAAAGAACTTGAATGCAAGTTTGGGGTATGGACGATTGGCCACTGAAGATTGACTGTAAGGTTGCAGTTTAAGCAGTGCTTGTTCACCAACTTGCAACCAACGTTAAGTACGATGACGATCTGCATATTTTCCCGTTCGCTATTGAGCAGACAACAGATGTTGCTTCCGAGCTTGCAACTGTTCCTATTGGCATTCAGAAAGTCAGTGACTGGTGATGCATCAGGCAACGTGTCAGCCATTGATCCCATGATTCGCCTCAAACCACAAAGCTTTGGGCCTCCTTTGATTCACAGGTAGGAAATATGAAGGAATAGGAATTCTGTAGGATTGACTTGCCCTGTCCATTGGAATTCTATGGGCATAGGAACAAGGTATGGGATTTTTCCATGAGGTCCAAGCTCATGTTAGTGTTCCTTTGAATATACAATATGCAGTTCCTATAGGAATATTTCCTGCAGGTTACGATCCTATGAATAAAACACCTGGGAAAGGAAAAAAATTCCACATGGTTCAAATCCTAGGAAATCCTATGAATCAAAGGAGGCCCAAAGGTGGGCATCCAAGCGGTGAATGATAGGTGGCGCCATGGATAATCAGCAATTGTACAATGCATGCACTTTTCCAGGCATTGCAATTGGTTGACCCTCTCGGTCCAAACATTTGTCTGGTGATGATATGCCGCAGAATATTGCACACTTGTACCCAAGAGTTTGAAAGCTCTCGCCAAAAGACACTTGTGAAAATCGTGTCGCGATCAGAAACGAGCAACAGTGGTACACCATAAAGCTTGACCACCGTGACCACAAAAAGTTTGGCAACTGACTGTGTCGTGAATGGGAGACAAGCAAACTTCGTGAATCAATCCACGACAACCCTGGATGACATTCGCACCGTTGTCAGACAGTGGCAAACCCACAAGAAACCCATTGTCAAATCACGCCAAGCACCCCTGGGTATTGGAACAAGCTGAAGCATACCTGCCGGCTCTATCAATTCATGTTCCGCGTGCTGACAGCCTGACACACAACACATTTCTTCACATAGTTCTCCACGTCCATCTCTAGTGCAGACCAAGCAAATAGATGTTCCATCCGCTAATATGCTTCTTGGATAACTGATGTGGGGCGAAACTCATGGCGAGATTCGATTCATTGTTGGCCCGATCTTTCACGGCACAAAACTCCATCGCAGCAAGTAGCAATCGCGGGTTTACGACGACGGTCACAAACTCCGCAGCAACGATATGCCAACCCTTCTAGTCGAAGGAATAACATGGACGAACCGTATAGGCTCAGCTTGTAATCTGCTACGTGTCGCAGGAATTCACACGCCAGTAGAGGGTTTTGCAAAGATTTCTCAAGAAACTTAAGGATTTTTAGTCAGCTTTCCCCAAACTCGATACGAGGATTTTAATCCCAAACACACACCGTGTCTATTTCATATAACTCAAAACCTGACCTTTTACATGATGGAACGATGGCTTTATATATTAGCCGACCTTAACTTGGCTGTTAAACCGGCTTTGGACTTCTGACCGTCTTGCCATCAGAGGGTGGCCACACCAGCCGGTATGTCAGCATTGCAGGAATCAACCAGAGTCGGGGAGGCACTTGTTTTTTGAATGCCGCTACTCCAAAAGGGTCTGGACCGAAGCGTCCTCCTGGTTGAAATGCTCTTCACTGATGCAAGGCCTTGGGGTCACTAAACCTACTGTTTTCGACTACTGGAAAGACCTGGCTGCCTCGCCATCCCCCTCCCGCAAGGGTCTCAAGTCGGCGATCATCCTAATCACTTGGGAAATTTGGAAAGAGCGGAATGCGAGGGTCTTCAACAACACTTTCATAATGCCCTCCATTCTTTTTCAACGCATCAAAAGCGAGAGTAGGAACTGGATCCTAGCGGGGGCCAAGGGCTTGGCTGAGATTTGCGAGTAATTCGTTTGTGTGTTGCGTTGTCGGCCTCCGGTGTTGCCGGGATGCCTTTTTAATTTTTTCGGCCTCGGTCGTGTACTCGTCTTTGCTCCTTCTTTATCAATATAAAAGGCAAAGACACTTTCTAAAAAAAACTTGGCTGTTAAGCAGCCGCGTACAAAATATCCCTAAAACTATTACGGAGTCCGTTACAAAGAATGGGACTCTACCGAATTGATTTGCCACATTAACCTTCACGTACCTGGATGGTGGACCCCATCCTAATTGACAGAGAGAGAGAAACGATCGAGGTAATCTCAGCCCTAAACATGCCTTATCCTTGCATGGCAAAAATAGAAAGATAAAGCTTGTTTTGATCTTCCTCTTATCTCTCTTTAAACGTGGCTGAGCATCTCCTAAAAAGAAGGGATCTTCACGTACACCAATAACATGTAAACCGAGCCATCCAAGGTATTTGTACGTGAGTGCATTTTCAATAATAACTGATATGACCGTGAAAACTTGCATGTGGCAAGATGGATAGGAGGGTGGATGTACCCCTAGCCCATCAGAGTTCAAATCCCAAATTTGACACTCGGAGGTGCTCATAGGGATAGGGTGTGCGTGTGTGCGTTCATAGGGGTGAGTGTGCGCATGTGTATGTGAGTGTCTGCGTGTGTACTATGTTTAGGAAAAAAAAGATATGTCGACCGAATCAATAACAGATTGGCCGCCCACTACACTAGAGTGTAAGGAATGCATAATTTTTGTTTGAATTGCTGAATCGTCCCACATAAACTCTGCCTTGCAGTTTGATGATGCCATCAGTCAAAGAAAATTTATCAGGAAGGACTGTGAAAAACAAGTGCTTGCAAAAATCTGGTAGGCTAGGGGACCTCCCCTAGAGAAATGGCGCCAGACCTGTTTCCCCTCGCCTGGCGCAAGAATATGACCGTGCGGGGGGTGACCAATGGCAGCGAATGGATGAAAGGGCAACAGCGGCTGTCATCGGCAATCCAACTTGAGCAGTTTGTGGAACTCTAGCACAGGATTCAGCAAATCAACCAGTCGGAGGAGCGCGACCAAATTAGGTGGTGTCGTGGCTCCAGCGGATTCTATTCAGCAAAGACTGCATACGTTGCGCAATTCCTAGGTCGAGTACCCACGCCGGCGCTGGAGAAGATCTGGAAGCTGAAGGTGGAGCAAAAGGTGAAGTTCTACTTGTGGTTGCTTCTACATAATAGGAATTGGACCAATGATCGTCTAGCGGCAAGGGGGTGGCCTCACACTGTCGACTGTTGCTTCCACAAGTCTACAACCAAGGGATCGAATCAGCCTCTCACATTCTGCTGGGCTGCACCTTCCTTAAAGAGGTCTGGCACCTTGCCTCTGGACTTTACCCGCATGTGGCGGCCGTCACACTGAACTCAGAATCGACCAAGGAATGGTGGAGGAAGACTTGCTGGGAGGCGCCAAAGGAGAGCCGGGCAAGGAATGCAGGTTTGCTGCGCAGCATACATGGCGTGAAACTTGTGGAAGGAGCGCAATCGGCGAACTTTTCAACCAATTGAACTAAACACCAGAGGGGTTTTATAGCTAGTCCGAGATGATCTTGCCCTCCTAAAGAGGCCTTTTGGAGTAGTTTCTCTTTGCTTTTACCATGCCTTTGCCGGGGATTTTTGTTAATTGTTCCCCACCTGCTTGCAGGCTTGTAGCTGTTCTCCTTTCAATCTATAATGCAATGGCAGAGCTCCTGTCAGTTTACGGTAGAAAAAAAACCGCTAGGTTGTCCTCAGCAGGTTCATCACTCATTAGTGACATAAGAATTGAGTATTTCCTGCATCCACGTAGGCTGAACTCTAGTCAGAGCGTTACAGCTAGTTGCGGATGCAACACGAGAGAGAACCAGACATACAAGTTAAGTATTTCCTGCATCCATAAACCGCCTTGTAGTACAAGCCACACCAAGATCACTAGCGTGGATTCTGCGGGAAACTTCTTTTTGTAGCCGATGGTGGTTTTATCGACATTATCTTGTTAGCGTTCAGCCTTATCTTTTCCACATGTAAACCGACGCGGCTCCTTGTACCTAATTACCACCGACTATATAAGGGGAAATAGGGGCCTGTCAAACGTGGAGCCTGATCCCTACACATCCTCTTTGGTTTAGATGATAAAACATAAAATTACACGCTAACAATAATGTTCATAATGATATTTAAGTGAGCATTAGAAACTTTCTTTGCAAATATCCTCTCTCTCTCTATCTCTCTCTCATATGGTGGATTACACGAATGTATTCATTGAAACATCTTTTGTCATGAGGATATAACTAGAACTTAAAAGGGCTAACGACACTTTTGATAAAGACGTTTAGGTGAGCACCGGAAACTTTTGGTGGCAATAAAGTGTACCATCGACCTCCCATTTACATATAACATGTGAAACATACTATTCTCAAACATTATTATCCATTACGGCAGTTGCATTCAAACATCAATTGCATATTACATGAGTGTTGTCCATTTCCAATAAATTTCTCTCAACAAACTTTCCATTAGAAAAACGCAAGAGTATTATATATTTTAAAGCGTGAACAATATGCCCATTTGAGTTTTCTACATGCATATATGTTGAACAAATACCAGTCAGTCAATCCAATCGAAGGAAGTGAGCCTAGCTCACTGAATATACAACCCCACCATCTAAGTTTGGCCGTGAATTTATATTATTTTATATTATAGCGGAAATTCATAATGGCTCCCGAGCTCATATATGCTTCCGACTGAATAGAAAAATCAAAAAAAAATAACTTTTCAAAAAAGAACCTGAAAAAACTTGGTGATGAACATATACAAATATTCTACATACGTGCCAAATTTCATAATTAAATAACATTTGTGATGATCTGTGCAAAAAAGACAAATCAGTGACCAAAATGGATTTAAAAATGTCTTTTTAGAGCACTAATTTTGTCGTTTTTGCACAAAGCATCACATATGTCATTTCATTACGAAACGTGACTCGTATGTAGAAAAGTTATATATATTCATCACTGATTTTTTCAGAATTTTTAAAAATGTTTTACTTTTTTTGGATTTTTTATTCAGGGAGAGCATATGAGCTCGGAAGTCAAAACACCACTCCCATATTATAGGGGGTTTCTTTTTTTTTCCTAATATACAAAAATGCATGCTAGTTGGAGAATTATTATTACTCTCTCTGATTCTCAATATAAGTATTTTTAGTTTTTTCTTAGTTCGTACGTATTTAGTCCACATTGAAGTCAAAATATTATACTAGGATTTTTTGGTTTTATTATGTTTTTCCATTTCACCTTCCATCCACCGTAAACCTCTTTTGTAAGACTTGGAGTCTTTTGACTCCCCATTTATATTGAAAATCCTAACCGTAGGGGCCTCCCCTACGGTAATTGCTCTAAAAAAAGTCAAAATATTCTAAGTATAATATTTTTGTTCAAAGAGACGAATCAAAATTGCAAAGTTTGTACTCAATTGAGTTATATGATACCATATACTTATAGAGATTTTATTTTCGACTTTAGGAGTCAACGCTCCTAATTTTCATTTTGCCATGAAAACTGATAATACAAAAGGTTTGCAGAATAAGAAGTTTTCTACCCCGAGCGCTACCCTGCTCAATGGACAACGTACAAACTGCCGCATGTGCAACACCCACACTCCTGCAACTGAACCAACACAGACTCAAAAGCCACCAGAGTTTACTCTCCAAACTACAGACAAAGCAAATGAACTCCAACAAACTAAACATTACAAGCACCAGAACTTCTATAAACTATCAGCAACCCGTAGCCACCTTTTCATCAAGATTCTGTGATGCGGAGCACCAGCGGCCCCCATCCTTCCTCCTATGGGAGAACTGAGCCGCCACCAGAGTTAGCATTCTTTGCTCCTCTGCGTTGGAGGCTTCACAAGGTTTACCTTTCTGCAAGTCAGCCTAGTACGAGATAAAGCGAGCAGACTGAAAAATAACAGCAGATGTATCTTGTGGATGCACCCCGTTGAAAGCAGGTGCCGTTTCTGGTTTTCCAGATGGCCCAGATCATCGCGGCGATCCATGTCGACAACATGATCTTATCTTTCAAACGAAAACTTTCAAGCTAAACTGGTATAGAAACAAAACTAGAAGGTACTGAAGTTAAAAATAAGGGCACTTCTTACTACACTCCATGCATACTTTGCTAATGGACATGCAAAAAATAAATGAACAATGGTCTCTACATTGCCACTGAACATACATTTTTCGCTCCCCTTCCAACCTCTATGAAGGAGAACACTTTTAGTGAGGATACTTTTCCTAAAGACATATAAAACTATACTGTTGTATCTTATTTTGCATCTACACATTTAGGCAGCAAAGTATTCAGTCCATAGTTAAAACGGGAAATATCCAATTCACCTCAAAAGAACTTATTAAAAAGAGCATACAAATCACTACTGATTAAAGGCCAAAAGTACTGAAAAAACTTATGTGAAGCCCAACTGGGGTCAGGACTCTATATTTATGGTGTCACGTACAAGAAAAAACCAAGACAAACTCAAACTCAATTCAAAGGGTCGGTTAATAGCAGGGTTTTGGTTTGAAATTACAAAACAACGAGTTGTGTTCGTTTGTGTGTAAGTTGACTTCATTTTGGAAATGTTTAGCCAGCTGCACACCGAGAAAATGACAGAAAACTACGACATTTGGGACTCAGTTGTCACTTAACTACGACAATTGGAGTAAATGACACATGACTACCATCTCAGGGGTATGGTCGTGACAAATAACACTGATCACTCGTTTTAGTCATCTTAATAGGATATCTGACTGTTCGGGCCCGCCTGTCAGGTACACGTGGCAAAGAAAAAACAGATTAAAAAAAAGAGGAGGAAGTCACACCCAGCCTCCTGGAACCCGTCCGCCGGCGCGGGCGCGCCGTCGCCGCTCACCTCGACCGGTATGTCATACTTGTCCAGCCTCCAGCTATCATCCTCGATTTCGAGCCCGGCGAAGCCCTTGGCGACCTCAGCAGCCGTCGGCGCGGCGGGCGCGGGGCGGCGGTGAGCGGCGGGCGTGGTGTTGGGGTAGCACCCGGCCGGAACGCCGCAGCACGGTGACGCCGATGAGGCGACTGCGGCAGCAGCGAGGGTGCTGCTCGTGTCGGCTCGTCGTCGCCGTGCTCCGCCGGGTGGCCGTCGCTGACATGTACATCAACTCCAGCGTGGCGCATCGTGCTCCGAGCCCTGCACGCGAAGCTCGCTAGCAAGCTCCGCGCTGCCGTGCCCGTCACAGCACTACTCGACCGCGACCAGGGACGACCATGCACGCACGGCGCAACTCGGCTGGACCAAGGACAACCTCGGACGGTGCAGGCGTGCAGCTCGGCCGCGACCATGGATGCATGCACGGCGCAGCAGCGCCGCAACCAGGGATAGACCACGGACGCCCGTGCCCAACCACGCACACATGCACGCCGTTGTCGAGACTCGAGAGTGCTTCAAGGACAACCACGCATGGCGGCGTTGCCATGCCGGTCGCCCGCCGCAGCCGTCGCCGCCTGGCTGCTCCGACCTCGCCGCCCCGCCAGATCATGGTCACCGCGCCGCCGATGCTCACCGTGGCTCCTGGGAGCCGGATTTTGGTGGAGAGGCGCGAGTGGGCGGCGGCGAAGTGGTGAAGGAGCACCGGCGAGGAGCCGACGAAGATGCAGCCTGGTTCGGGGGCAGGAGCAGGGCGCGCACGGGCGTGCTCCGCGGCGCCGTGGAAGACGACGTAGCGCTCCCTGTAGGCGTAGATCGCAGCGTCGACTTCCTTCTCTTTTTTTAATCTGTTTTTTTTCTTTGCCACGTGTACCTGACAGGCGGGCCTGAACAGTCAGATTTCCTGTTAAGATGACTAAAACGAGTGATCAGTGTTATTTGTCACAACCATACCCCTGAGATTGTAGTCATGTGTCATTTAATCCAATTGTCATAGCTAAGTGACAACTGAGTCCCAAATGTCATAGTTTTCTATCATTTTCTCCCGCACACCAAGTTTCTACGCACAACAAAAATCGACAAAAAAGAAAGCAATATAAAAACTTGACTGGAGAGTCACTGAGTCAGAAAAAACAAGCCAACGGGGAACGGGCCAGAAGCCACGCGGGGGTGACCATGCAAGCCAGGTGTGAGGAACGAACACATGAAAGTCTGCACCTGATTGAAAGTTGAAACTCTCCCAGCGCCGGTGGGCTGCTCCGTTTCTCGCCTGTCGTCGCCTCCGTTACTAACCTTTCGGCCACCATCCGATAAGGATATCCATGGTGGCCACATCAGCAGCTTTAACTCCCCTCTCCAACGTTGCTTACATATACCCAAGATAGAAAATAACCATATGGAGGGATCAGGATTCAGGGCATAGGAGCAGACAAAAATAGTGCGAGGAGAAGGACGTGTACAAACAGTCACACTGGCATAGGCGAGTCCTTGCCTACTCACCCGTCGCTCGCAGCTGTCTCAGCGCACGCGCAAGACCAGATCGACGCGATGGACACGGCACGGTACATGGTGCGCCACCAGCAGTGGATCGCCGGCCAGGAGGCGGGCCTTGGCGAACTTGTGGAGGCTGCCGCCAATGCCGCCGCCCGGCGTGTCACAGATGCGGAGCTGAGGGCGGTGGTGGAGCGGTGCATGCGCGGGTACGAGGAGTACGCGGCCAGCCGGCGTGCCATGGCGCGCGAGGACGGCGCGGGCGCGTCCTTCTTCTCCCCGCCCTGGTGCACGCCGTTCGAGAACGCGGTGCTCTGGCTCGGCGGATGCCGGCCGTCGCTGGCCATCAGGCTCCTCTACTCCCTCTCCGGCGAGGGCCTCGAGGCGCACGTCGAGGAGTTCCTTAGAGGCGGCGACGGTAACGGGGGGACGGGGATAGGGCTCATCTGGATCACGGCCGCGCAGCTGCACCAGATCAACGACCTCCACCGACGCACGCTCCGCGACGAAGGCGTCCTGACGGAGCGGCTTGCGACTCTGCAGGAGGACATCGCCGACAGGCCGCTGCTCCCGATCGTCCGGGAGCGCGAGCGCGCGCGCGCTGCGGCGGCATTAGCTGGCGCCGACGGGAGCAGTGCGTACGCCGGTGGAGTTGCATTAGCTGGCTCGGACGGGAGCAGCGCGTACGCCGGTGGAGTTGACGACGCGGAGGTGGACGCCGCGATGGAGACCTACGCGGCCGGGCTGGCGAGGTTGCTGGAGGATGCGGACGCGCTGCGGCTGTCGACGGCAAGGGAGCTGGCGACGGAGATCCTGACGCCGCGGCAGGCGGTGGAGACGCTGGTGGCGGCCAAGCAGCTGCACCTCTCCGTGCGTGACTGGAGCCAGCGGAAGGAGCGCGCCCGGAACGCGCGTCTGCCGCAGCCGCGCGCGGCGACGGACAGTGCCAGCCCGTCCCACCGCCCGAACCCGTGACAGACTGACAGCTCGCTGTTCCTCGTGCTTGCTTGCCGCTTCAAATGTACATACATATTCTGCATAATCTGTATATTCTAGATTTCTACTCGTAGTTTGCATCGTGGTTCCTTCCTGCCATTATATAACCTGTCCATCTGTCTAGCTTGCCGTGAGTTTTCATATACAGACGCATCCTTCCATGTTCATGACAATCCTGAAGCGGAGAGGACATGCCGAAATGGACACTGATATGGCATTGTGGTAGGGCGGCGCCGGTTTTACGACAGCGCTCGGCAGCAAGCAGCCGCCCAGCTTGCTGGCCTTCCGGAGATTGCGGCCGGCGGTGATGCTCGTCTTTTGTTTTCTTTTTCCCCGTGCCGACGTGGGCAGACGCTGGCGTTGCGGAGTCGTCTGCTCTTTTGGTCGCGTACGGCGTGGGCCGGTGCATGGCGAGGACGCCGTGGTTCCCGCGGTGGATGCGTGCATGCAAGACGCGTGTGCTGTGGCGTATGCATTCGCTCTATATTTACTCGAGCGCGCACTTGTCAACCTGCTACGACACTAGACACAGTCGCGCCGCGCTTCGTCCTGACTGATATATAGGAAGACAAGGTTTTAGCCTCTTCTTCGACAGCTCTTCCTCTTCGATAAATTTGTCACTTCTGTATGCGCCGGAACAATGTCCAGTTCATCCGAAAACGACGCTAGAAAAGCCTCATGAAAGACCTGATCGGACCCGAAGTACTTGTAAAGATCGCGTAGGCACTTGATCCTATCACGGGGCACGACTATCCTGCCCTTAGTCGAGCCTCTGAAGATGAGAACACGCTCCTTCTTCTCTATTCTATTGTTAAGTATGCTCATAATTAAGGCTATCATCGCACATTCCTCGTCGACATTGCAATCATCCTCATCGTTGATGAACTCTTTATATATGAACTATACTACTACCCCGAAATCATGCTCATCATCCGATGAATCCATGCCTACAAATGAGCTACACAATCAAAAACCAGTCACCGCAATTTCGCAAACTCGTGACGGCCGAGGTGTACGTCTGGCGGTGTAAAACGTGCCGAGGCCAACCATGTCCCGCGCGCTGCGAAGTACGTAGATTGTTTGGCTCAGGCCACTGCAGGTTCAGGGAAACGTCAGAGGTAGAATGGAACGGCAGCGGAGGTCGGAAGGGGCGGCGCGGGAGGAAGGCGCAATCTGCGATGGTTTGGGGCTGATTTGGTGTGATTTTGGGTGAGTCCGGCCTGTCAGAGCCGACATGGCGGGCACGTCCGGATGGCCACAAAGCCCGAAGGTTTGCCTAACTGATTGGTTGCGTGAATTCTGTCTGGGTCGTGTGTCAGGGTTGTCCGTCGGGACATTTAGTGGGAAGTGAGGGATTTGGTTGTAGATGCTCTAACTGTTTTTCAAAATGGGATGAACCCGAGGCCACATGTCTCGCGACAGAAACTCCACCAGACTACCACTAACCCCATGGTAAAAGACAAAAACAAAGAGAAAATACACAGGTTCTAGGTAAAGCATTCAAGAAGAGAAAAGCCGTGTGTGCGCCGCTTATTATGAGTCCAACCTGTGGTCGACCCGAGATTTTCATCCCCAAAGACAAGCTTAGAGCCACGACCTTTAGTAAGAGCACGACGCAAGAGCGCATCAACAATACCAAATATGTTTACACCGAAGTGTGCAAACTCAAAGTTGAAGAAGCAACTACATTATCACATATTCGGCCAACAAAACATCGCTGACCAGATGTCGTTGGAGAAGAAAATGGAAGCCGATGATGTCCCACACCGCACCGCCTCCAGCTACTATCGCACCACCTTCGATCAAGCAGCAACATGCATGACTTCACACCGTAGAGGAGGCATCGTGAGTAGCACCTAACAGAAAACATGAGATCAAGCCAAAATGATTGTACAAAAGAAACGGGTGAATGTAGAACTAAACGTTGAACTCTTGGTCTGGTCAGAGCTTGGCCTTTCTCGTGCTCATCGCACAGTCCGGGGAGGGACGCTGCACCCGCACACGTGGAATCGAGAGAGAGAGAGAGAGAGAGAGAGAGAGAGAGAGAGAGAGAGAGAGAGATCATGGAGGTTCTTACAAATGAGATCCACATGTTAGTGTAATGAAAAAATATAGGGTTAGGGAGTTATATGTTTGATTCATGCTTCTCGTTGAGACAAGATTGTTGTGGACAACTTTCCTGCTGCCTTGTGCAGAAATGCGTATGTCAGGATGCGAGAGAGCACATGCATTGAGGCTATGGCTAGATTCACATACGCTATGGTGAATGTGTTTGGACCAAAATATCTGTGAGAACATAATGCCGCGTACACCGAAAAGTTGTTTGCTATCGGAGCAGAAAAAGGTATGCTTGTTCCAGTTGATTGCAAACATTGACAGTTCAAAAACAACCCCACAGGTTCATGTGGCAGCACCAAGGTCACACCATATAGGCCACGATCCAATTTGAAGCAGCGTGTCCAAAGATTTGTGGATTTGGCATGCATTATTTGGCATTCCTGATTTTCACAACGATATCAATATGATTCAGGCTCTTCGTTGTTCAAAAGACTATGTGATGGGATGCTACAGCCTGCAACTACACCGTCAACGACATGACTACACCATGGGGATACTATCTTTGTTGATGGTATATATCTTCGGTGGACGGCATGTGTGAAGACTATAACCAATATTGTAGGTCAGAATAGATATCAATTGTCCGCTATGCAAGAATCTAAGAATCTATTGGGAAACATGTTGAGAGGGCATTCAGAGTGCTCCAAACTCGTTTTGGTATTGTTCGTGGAGCTAGAGTGCTCCAAACTCGTTGCAATTATGTGGGGTCCGAAGACAATGTGGCAGGCGATGACTTGTTGTATAATTTTGCACAACATTATTGTGGAGGACGAGAGAGAAGGGGCATCATGTACGAATGATTTTATGCTGCCAGAAGAACATGTCCACCTCCGAGAACAAGATGTACAATGTGTGATGAACTTTCTTGAGATGCATAAACACCTACAAAATCAACAACGGCGCGTTCAATTACTCAATGATCTTGTGGAGCTCCACCTTGAAAATCAGTGATTTTTAAATTTGAAGGTCCACTACGAATAATTTGGACTATTTTATGCACTTTGAATAATTGTATGTTTATTTAAACTATGTATTTATGACTTTGAATACATCGTATGATGAACATGTATGTCTTGCATGAATTTGAGTACTAAGAAAATAGGATTTGTGAATGTAGAAGGCAACATTTGAGATTGTGTGTGTCACATTTGCTCAGTCTGATTGTAGATGCTGTTAGCACTTTGTATTATCCCCGATTTGACGTCATCAATTCAACGTCGGGCTAAGAGGATCGATTACTCGGATAGATTTCAGGATTGAGCAGCGTTTCTCCGGCAACTCCTCCCATAAACAGGACAGCAAAAGCACTCCAAGGTTCTGTACTGATTCATGTCCCCGACAGACGGACAGGGGCATAGCGATCACCGGATCAAAGCAGAGGCCAGATCAATTACGAGAAGGACACGCATCGATCATTACTTCTGAAATGCAAAAGGGCACTGGTGAATCAGGAATTCAGGAGCGCTACGTGTTTGGCCTAGGCACCGCCGGCGCGAGCGCCCGCGGCGGCGAGTCACCTCCCTGCCACGCCCACACGATGTCGCCCAGCGACGGCTTCAGCTCCTGCTTGTAGAAGTCCCTGAACTCCAGCGAGTCGCCGCCCGTCTTCCTCATCTCCACCACGTGCACCGACGGCGCCACCTCAAAGATCTCCGCCTCCAACGCCAGCGCCCCGTTCCGGCCGTCCTGGCTCCCCTCCAGCTCGACTCTACTCTTGTCCTTGTTGAGCTTAAAGCTGAACCTCCCCGCCTCGGCGATCTTCCCAAGCTTGGAGACGATCGCCGTCGTGGTCTCCTTGGTGGAGAACCGCGCCTCCGATCTGTGCTCCGTGACGTCGAACATCTTGCCCAGGTCCAGCACGTTGGACCGCGAGATGATGTCGAAGGCGTTCATGCTCGTGGGCTTCACGCGGATGGTTGGCGACGAAGTGGTCGCCTTTGGCCTTTTCCGTTTCCGGGCACCCTCCTGTTCGTCGTCGTCGTGATGGGATGATCTGGCATCCTTGCCGAGGAACACGGCGGTTTCAGTCGTGGCGTGGGGCTTGTCGTCGAGGGGGCAGGAGTCCTTCTGGAACCAGGTCCTGGCCATGAGCTTGGTGACGGTGATCCGGGTCTTGGGGTTCGGGTCGAGCAGCCGGGCGAGGATCTTGCGCGCGTCCACGGAGAACCACGCGGGGCACTTGTAGTCGCTGCGCGCAATCTTCTGGTACAGGAGCACGAGGCTGGTGTCCTTGAAGGGGAGGTGGCCAGCCAAGAGATGGAAGAGAATCACGCCGCACGACCAGATGTCCGCCTTTGCGCCGTCGTAGCCACGCTTCTGGATCACCTATCCACACATTGGCCATCGTCAACAACGCAAACAAAGCACGGACACATGCTAATTCATCACAGGTAAATGGAGTGTATTCTCATACCTCGGGAGCGACGTACGCCGGCGTACCACACGTCGTGTGCAAGAGGCCGTCGCCGCGAAGGCCGTCGGACAGCGCGCTGAGCCCGAAGTCGGAGACCTTGAGGTTGCCGCGCGCGTCGAGGAGCAGGTTCTGGGGCTTGAGGTCGCGGTGGTACACGCCGCGGCTGTGGCAGAACTCCACGGCCGTGATCAGCTGCCGGAAGTAGCGGCGTGCCACGGGCTCCGTGAACCGCGTGCTCCGGGCCAGGCGCGCGAAGAGCTCGCCGCCGCTCGCGTATTCCATGACGAAGTAGATCTTTGAACGCGTGGCCATCACCTCGTGCAGGCGGACGACGTTGGGGTGACGCACCCGCCGCATCACGTCCACCTCACGCTTCACCTGTTCCACCGTGCCTGACCGGCGCACGGCCTCCTTGTCGAACACCTTGATTGCCACGGTCTCGCCGGTGGAAACGTTATGGGCCTTGTAGACCTTGGCGAAACTGCCGCGGCCGAGAAGGCGGCCGAGCCTGTACCGGCCCATGATCACTTGGGGGTCTTGGTTCTTCTCCATGGCTATGGCGATGGGAAGCAGTTAAGGATTGGTGTTCCAAGTGATCATGGGCGAAGGGTCCGGCCGGGCAAACGGCCGGACGGAGACTCCACCTCTGTGCGTAGCGGTGAAGATGATGGATGATCATCGGAAAGGGTAGTTTGGGTTTGATATGCATGTTCGACGGCCTCTGAGGCTACAAACTGCTAGGTGATTATTGGCCAATGGTGTTGGAGGGGAACGAAATAAGGGACACCCTTAGCTAATTTTAGTTCTTAGTTTATCTTTTTCTTGTGGGATAAAAGTTCTTAGTTTCTCTTTTGTTCGATCGCTGAATTCACTCCGGCCAAGGTGAAGTTTGCTTTGGACGGCATTGGAGATCTCACCCGGATGGTATGCACCCTGGTGGTGGTTTGTAAAAGCAATTGGCATTTTCATGAGAGAGATCATGTGGCCCTTTATTCCATGTCTACCAACTTTCATGTAATTCTACCAATCACGCCATTAGGGATGGAATGTATGTCACGGCATCACCCGATGAAATTGGTTAAGTGCTGTTGTTGTGACTCACGAGTGCACAAATTGCATTTCAGCCCATGGGCTGTGTATGTGCGTGTTGTTGCCGTCTGTAGCCCAACATGAGTGGAGAGCCCGTAAAAAAACATTAGTGGAGACTGGAGAGTGAGTGCTTAAAGCCCGAACCCCTGTCTATAATCGGCATCGATGAAATGAATTATTCACGTGTCTCACCTTCCTTTTTCTTTTTTTTTCTTTTTCCTTTTTTTTTCTTTTTTTTTGAACCAAGGAAAAGACTTGCCATTTTCATTAATAAAGAAAAAGTGGGAGTTGGCTGGTTAATTAACGAAAAACCTGCCTAAAACCGAAACAACACCCTCGACGATCGTCATGGAACACGACCATCGCGAGGGCGCACACAGCCACCCTGAATACCCACACAAGTTGCACACACACCACCGAAGCTAGAGTCGTCGTCATCACTCTGCAGCGACTCCGACTTCACCAGAAGACCACCAAGGCGACCATCACCGAAGCGACGTCGATAAGCCCACGCCTGCCTATGTCAAACAGATGGCTCTTCGCGCAGGGGCAGGCAGCTCCGATTCTGATGATAAGCTCCGGAGAGGAGATGCGCAAGACCTGCGCCGAAGAAGATCTTCACTGCCGGACCAGCCCTGCAGGTCATCGTACGCCGCCCAAATGAATGACAGTTCCGACTTCACACCTAGGAGACCAGAACGAAGACACTCGGACACGCTGGAGCAAAGCCGACTACGAAGTCTTGCCGCGACCAAACCATCACACGCCATCGTCGTCGTCGCCACACAAGCCGCCACACGGAACTCACTTCATCACCGACTGGGCACCTGCCAATCGCGATGATGTGTGCGACCAGTGTAAGGACCCCTCAGATTTACCAGTCCAAGGTGCCCACGTTATGTAAACAGATCACGATCCCAATGATCAGTGCATCGCGATCACATAACCAACATGGTATACAGAGTTTCATCATCCAACTCGATTAGTACAAGACTTACATAAATGGTGGTCACACGACCAAGCCTGCAACCATCGTCACGCAGGACGGAATTGACTACTATAAAGCGGAAGCTTTTGGCTAGCGTCGGCCCTCGTCACCACCGAACGCATTCCCACAGAGCAGTTGACCGGTGACACTCAGTTGGCGTAGTCGTCGGCGAACTCCTCCTCCTCGCCGTACATCTCCTCATTGAAATCTGGACGTTGAATATCTAGGGACACAGCCAAATAAGTACATTGACGTACTCGCAAGACCACCTCAAGGCTTAAGTTTTTCATGGTAATGCAAATAAAGAGATTTTCGAAAACTGGGGTAGCTGCTATATAATACTATAGGGCTTAGTTTTCGTAAAACGATGCTTTTAGACATAGAGAATACGACATCTCTATATCTTTGTTAAAAAGAAACATTTAGAGATAGAATTCTCTTTTGTAGAGATCGCAGGAACTATCTCCACATCTTTGTAAAACACTTTGTAAAACTTTGCAAGGACACTAGGATGGGGATACCCCTTTTTCTTTCCACGAGATCCGGCTGATTGACTCCCCGAGACCAACCATCTTTTCTCAAATTCCGTACCTCCCAGGTACCTTTCTGATTCTTCTTTTTGTCCAAAACAGAAAACAACTTTTCTTCTTTCACCAGTCGCCCAGTGTGGCCTTTGCAACCGTCCATGACCGCGGACACGGCTATTCGAATAGATTTACACTCTGCAGAGGTGGTACACTTTCACCACAAGATTCGGATGGTCTGCCGTGGATCAACCACGGACTGTACAGAGACAGCATGCACACATCAGACGGTCGATCCTAACTTCCACTATGTCAGTGCTAGTATAAGAATATCCTCTTCGAGTGAGTTTGTTCTCCCCGGCACCGAGTGAGCTAGCCGTATCGATCCGGTTTCCCCTAGTCTCACACCGCCATGACAGGAGACCCACCGTTGCTTCCCGGTGGCACACGAAGTCCACACTTTGTATGCCCATATCCAGCATTCGGTTCCGGGGACTCTAACCCCTTCTAGCCAATTGAGGAGTATTCGAATACTAACACCAACAAGCTTCCGCTAAGCCTCGTGCCCATTTTGAGGTAATGTGGTTGTACGGGTTAATTGTTCGGGCGGCAGCAGGGACTTCGTAAACAAACCTCCATCTCCGACTGCTCCCAGCAGCTCGGGTTTTCGTAAACTCACCGAGTGCTCCCAGCACTTCAGGTTTTCATAAACATCTCCATTTGCTCCCAGCAACATGGGTTTTTATAAAGCACTTTCTCGCCGATCGCTCCCAGCGACTCGGGTTTTCTTTCAAAAACATTTCATCAAATCCAGGCTCCCATCCTAAGGTTTTGAGGTAAGAGTATAAGGATATACTACTAGAGAACATAATTTTCTTGATAGCGCCTTCAGTAGAAGGCTTCTCAAGTGAAGACTTAATTTTTATAACCCCTATTATATTCTAGTAGATATCTTTGGCCAAACAACATTTTGTAAAATAGTTTTTGGGTGGCAAGATGCCACAAAGGAAATAAAACATGCATTATTTTATTTTGAAAAACAAAACATGCTTGTGAAGATAATAGGATTTCAGTAGAGTGGTGAGGTGGCTTGCCTGGCTTGGTAATATGTCCCGGGGTCTTGATCTTGATGTTCCTCTGGTTCACTCCGCTCTTTCAGTTTCTTCCCGATCGTATCTAACGTCGTAAACAGGAAAAAGGAGCAACACTCAAAACACAAGACAAGGCCACAAAGGCATAACAAACAGCAAGCATTTGCACAAGACACTAAGCTAACAAACAAAAGCAAGCAATTCACTTAGTTAAACAACAACAAGCAACAAGTCCTTATAACTAAGACAAACAACAAACACAACTAAGAGAGTATACACCACAACCCTAATAGTTAAGATAGGTAGTTTTAACTAAACCCTAAAGAGAAACATCTCTTATGGTGATTAGATCATTTTAACAGGGGTTGCTATACTAGTTCAGGAAATACTTCAGACAAAAGATACTTAATCCCAAGCATTATCACTACCTTAGCACATCCACGTGCAAGTATGTTACTAGTTCTAGGAACACATACAATTATGTAGTTAATCAACCAATAAGGTTAACACCATTGCTCACACAATTTGCTGATTAAGAGCTAAAAGGTGCAGGTGAGTTACTTAAAAGAATACCACAAACAAAACCGCAAAGGAGCGGGTTGACAACAATCTAAAGTAAGCAAACAATAAAGCAAGCATTTCAACCACAAACACCTTCTTGAATGAATCAATCTAAAACAATCCTAATCACAAACATGGCATAAGACAAAATAGTGCAAACAATAGATGCTAAGATGAACATGCTAAAATTGAGTAGTGAGTGACACTACAGTACTTCTAGAATGTTTGAACTAAGTTAGTACAAGGTAACTTAAGGTTCTAGACTTGAGATGGAATAATAATATTCCTCAAACAAGTCAATTAAAAAAGTAAATTAAAATAAGACTCTTTAAAAGTGGCAATAGTGCTGTTTTTGGGAAATAATCCTCCATTCTTAAAATAATGTTCAGAAAATTAAATCCCTCAACCACAGTACTCCTAACAATCATACCAAGCTAAGAAAATTGGATTTGCATCAAAACATCACACCAAACCAGGATTAAAAATCCCACAAAAGCACTGGTCTCAAAACTAAAAGAATTAAACTCCAGTTCTAGGAACCTCCTGCATGCAAGATTAAATTCTATGGAAAGGTATTGATTTTAGCCTTCTGTAGAAATTGGATTTACTCCAATTGGATAATCCTAGCTCAAGATATCATGATTTGAGTAGAAAACATACTTTTTAAAAGATTTAAAGCTCAGCACAAAATACAAATTATTTTTAGACCAAACTAGCTCTGCATGTTTAGGAAAACACATAGGTATACCACAAAAATAATCCCAAGCCAAAAGCATAACCAGATCTGGCACAAATTAAGTAAACTAGAAACCTATAATTAACAGAAACTAAAAATAATAAAATACCGGGAATAAAAACGCTCGCGGGCTGGTCTTGGGCTGAATCTGGCCGAGGCCAGCGCGGATCCGGGCCGCGAGGGTGCCAGGCCGGCCCAACACGGCGCTGTGCGCGCCCGGGCGTGGAAACCGGTCAACGCGCGCGGGGATTCAAACGTGGCCGTAGATCTCGCGATCTACGGCCCTCGGTCATCTCCTCCAGCCCGACGACGCTCAGGCGAACTAGAGAGAGAGGGAAAATGGCGCGGCGGTGGGGTGCTCACCTCGGGCAGCTAGGGTTCAAGCGCGAGGCCGGGATTGGTGGAGAGGGTGCAGGGAAAAGCCTCGGCGGCGCTTGGCCACGGCGGGGAAATTCCACGTCCGCGGCTACGGCTCCATCATCGAGCTCCGGTCGAGGACGGCCGCGGCGTGCTCGGGCTGTCCCTGTGAAAAAGAAGAGGGGGAAGAGTTAGCTGCAGCAGTGGGGAGCTCGACGGGCCAAAAATGGCGAGGAAAGGAGAAGAGGGGCGCCGGCAATCGCCGTTTGACGCCGCGGCTACCGAAGAAGAACTCGGTATCTCTCGGGCAGCAGAGAGGGAGATCTCGAGCGTGGCTCGGTGGGTGAGCAGAGGGAGGGTGTGTGCGTGCTTGGAGGGGGAAATGTGAGAGAGGAGAGGGCACGGGCACGGGTTTACGGCCAGGGGCCGTTTTAGGGTTCCTTCGGACAAGGGGCTGGGGGAGTGGGCCGTGGCGATGCCATTGGCTCTCCTGGGCGGTGGTGTGGGGGGGGGGGGGACAGAGAGGAGGTGGTCGGGATGGACGTGGCTTGGCCAGTAGGAGGAGGGGAGTGATCCTCCATTGGCCGGTTTTGGGAAAAAGAGGAGAGGAGAGTGGTGGAGAGAGGTGTTGGGAGGATGACCAGTGGGCCCTAGCTGACTAGGACACTCCCTCTGGTCAGATAGGAGAGAGGGGAGTCAATGGATTAGAGAGGGGAGGACTGGTTTTGGGGTTAGGTTTAAGGTTTTGGGTCAACACTAACTTGTGTAGCTAATTTTACTAACAAAACTAAAAAGGATCAACACAATGAATTAAGCAACAACATGTGTGTGGTGACTTAATTAAGGTGATGCAAAAGTTTCCAAGCCTAAAAGATAAAGAAAGAAAATTTAGAATCTAAGCTAGTTGTGAAAAATGACCAAATGGTCATTGATTTGGGTAGGCAAAAACACCTAGATGTTTAAGTGGTTAAACAAGGTGTCAAAATTTAACCAAAGGTAAGTTTTGAAATTATATGTGACCTAGATCAATGTGGATGATTTGCATGTCAAAGATGGTTCATGGTTTGCTTAATGTGGAGCCCTAGATTTGCTATGTTTTACTAAACATGAAGATCACCAAATTTAATTTGACCTTGCAAAATCTGTATTTGAGTTACTACCAAAGGATGCCACCCTAGCTAATAAGTTCAAGCAAAGAAATGAGCTCACACCACCCAACCATAAATATATTGTTGGCTCATTAATGCACTTGCTCATTTTCAAGTCACATAATTCAATCATAAGCAAAAAGGTTCACACAAACAAGCAAATTGAACAAATAACCAAACTTGTGGATTAAACAAATATATATTTTGTGAGGTGGTGATCAATACCATAATGACAAGATTTTGAAGAAAGAAGGTTAGACCATTCCCTAGTAATAGTTTCCAAAGAAATATTGAATTAGGAGTTTTTGAAATAAGAGTTGCTAAGACTAGCAACACATTAAACTCAAAAATAATTTAGGACTATTATATGGTCCTTTATAGTGTTGCAAACATATAGCTTTTGGAAATAATTTTATTTCCTCAGATGAAAGGTCTTTGGGTAGATACTAAGATCAAAACATCAGGGTAAAGGAAGTTGGGTAAAAAAAAATAAGATAGGAGAAGATTTTATGGACTATTTTACTTGTCATTACGTTGACCACAAGGGTCATATTATAACTAGGTCGAACTCCAAGGTTGATAATTAGAGAGGTCATCAACACTCACACAAACCACAACAAGTCAAACAGTGCAAATATGGGTGAAACACATCCATAAACAATACAACTCAAAAAGTTTTTGTTGGTTCCAAATTTTGGGTCTTAATTAATTAAGTTTTTCTTGCTTCCAAAATTTGGGACGTTACAACCAGCCCACTGGAGAGTGAATGGGATCAAGATCTTCAAGACGACGCCCCAAAGAGGGTCTGCGACGTGAAAACGACGCCATCGCCCGGCCCATCCGGGTCTAGGCTTTAACCCGAAGATCTTGATCCGAGAGTTGGGAAGGCCGAGATGACTCCACGGTGGCGCCTCCAAGGAGGAGAGCGACGCCCACAGGCGCCGTCGCCACCGGCCGACAAAAGCCGGCAAGACTTTCGTCCGGAGCTTCACGGCCACCAACCTCCCGTGACCGGCCAGACCAGCCCGCATCTCCGCTGGACCACACACCCCCAAGTCGCGCGACCACGGCGTCTCCGCGCAAGGGCCACCACATTTCCTCGCCGCCAGCAAAGCTGACGGGCCAGATCGAGCCCGATCTGGCGATGCTGCCCCTGGAGAAGACGCCGTCGCCGGAGCTTGGAGGGGGGCCGCCACCCCGCCCCATCTCGCCGGAGGCGAGCTGCTGGCCGGAGCCCGCATCTCCTGTCGCCGCCGCAGCCCCAAGGCGTGGAGCCGGAGGCTCCGCCGCTGGAGACCAAGCCCTGCTGCGCTCGAGGCCGGAGCCTCAGCACGCCGACGAGGGCGCTGCCGCACCATTGGGACGCCTCCGGAGCTGCCGCATCTTGCAGTTAACCGTGAGGTCGACCTCCCCCATCGAGATAGCACTGCGCGAGGCCGGATTCCCCGCCGCCGCCGTCCGTCGCCTGGGCTTTGCCCAGTGGCCTCCTCCGGCAGCGGGCGGGCGAGAGAGGGCGTCGAGGAGAGGCGCTCGGGGGCGGCGGCGCTAGGGTTTCACCCGAGCCGCCCGTGGAGCGACGCGGGCACAGGCCTGTTCAGCCCCTTGGTTCTTTATTTCGACCAGATGCTCGATTTACCTTCCTTTTTCCGAATTCTCATCCTCACGTGCTTCCCTTATCTCAATTTCCCTTCCCTTATTTCCCAAACCCAAACAGCATGTTTGGTTGGGGGTAATTAGAGATAGGGAATGGGAGTTAAGATTATAAAAAAAATTAATCCGTTGAATGGTTGGAAGGAATGGGAATTAAAGAGGGAAGTGAGGAGGGAATTCACGTGTTAAATCCCCACTAATCTATTACATGGGGGGACCTGGTAATCTAGATCAGATCGTGCGTCATTTTTATTGTTTGCGGGTCGCTACAAGCCTACAATGAAGGGAATAGAAAAGAAAAAATTGTGGATTCCAATGCGATTTGATTTTGCAGGGGACGTTCACGTTAGTGTAGAGAAGTTCGTGGGCAGTTTTTAATTGCTGGCAATTTTCTGAATCTTAACACCACTGAATTCATGTGTGTTGCCCGTAAAATGAAAAGTAAATCATATACTCTCTTCATTCTGGATTTAGTCAAAATTAAACTTCATACAAAATATATGGGAAAATATCAAGATTCAAAATAAAAACAAAATATTAGAATTATCTTAAAACGTATTTTCATATTGTCTTCTTTGGTATTATATATGCGGGTATTTTTTCTATGTATGTGAATAAATTTACAAATCTGACTTTGACTGAACTCAACACACATGGTTACTAGGAATAAAGGAATACTTTGTTGCTTCTCGCAAAATGGAACAACCACGCGGCATCGATGATACGGCGGCGTGGCTCTCGTCTCGTGGCTCCTCGCGTTGTGTCTTCGAGGTTAGCTACCAGCGGCGGCTTGGTCGTCGTCGTTGTGGCTTTGCTTGGAGGGACTCCCCCGTGCACATCCTTTCAGATCATATCTCGTCGGTGCTTGCCATGGTTGGCCTTCGGTCGAGGTGCTACCAATGGTGGCTCGAAATGGGACCTTGGACACCGGGATGGCGGGACCAGGTTCTCTCGGCGGTGGTTGTGCCACTGCGGTGGCCGATCTTGGCGTCAACAGGACAAAGGCCTCTAATCTCGGATTTGCGTTGACGGTGACGAATCTTCTCGGTTCCTGACCAAAGGCACAGTCTATATGGAATTCACTGCAATTGGTATCATCTTTGGTATATATTCCATTTATCGGGAAAAAAATGAACGAAGTTCACACCATTGGAGGGTGCGAATCTCGCTTGTAGAGGCGTGCCGGTCCCAGTTAATTGAGGTGCAGCAAACACTAGTGTTACGATCGATACCGATCGTCCAACAATGGTCTTGTCTCCATCAATCACTATCCTCGTTCGTCGTCCGATACAGGAAAAGAACACGGATCGCAGATACGATGGGGACAATCTTTTATCCCCACCGATGCGCAAGCAGGGCCCAGGCCGCCAACTCCGAGACGCGCGCTGCCGCTCACGGCGCTTTCGAGGCCAAACGCCGGCCCCGGCCCGGTCGCCCACGCGTGCCGACTCCGAGGTAGGCCATTGCCATCCATCATCATCTATGGAATATGCCCGGGCCGCTCACTCACGTGCCCATCTGCGACGAATCTGAACAGCGTTGTTGCACGAATCTGGACTTCTGCATACAATTATGCTGATGGAAGATTCGGAATCTAAGCAACCCAGCAGCATGTGCCTGGCCCAAGGTTTGCATGTTGCACCCCAGTTTATTCATCAATCAGTATGATCCTTCCTGAAGAAACGATTACCCAAAATTATTCGATTCTGCTGAAAACTAACAGCAGGAGTACACAGCCAGCTAATTAAGTTGAGCACACGGATACATTACGTATGTTTAACAGCTAAGGCAACACCAACCGGAGTATATACAGCCACAATCTAACTCCGTCTCAGAACAACATTATGCTCTCCAGAAACCAACTCTTAACAAAGTAACCGTGCTCGTCATCAGTGCCCGAACAGGACGGGTTTTCCGTCCAAAGAGACCCTCCTGTCAGTTCCACTACAAGAGATCCTCCTGTCAGTTGCACCCAACTCCTGCTTCTAGCTCACGCCGCTTGGTGACTCGCTCCTATCCCTGTTACCGTTAGCTCCAGGGGCAGTGGCGCCTGTAACCTCAAAAGCCTGCATGGAGCAAAGAAATTGTCAAATGGGTCTAGCGGTATAGTCTCCTAGTACATCAGTTATCCTGCAACTTACGGCATGTACAATGCAATGCGCTTAAGAGAGGTTATAGCCACATCATCAAACACTCATGTAAGCTTCGTCTACTCCAACACAAACTCCTCTAAGAACCTTCACTATTCTACATGGCAAGTTAAAGTTCGCTGATTTTGCTAAGCACCTCCTCAAGCACATTCACTGTCCATGAGCTCAAAATTGGTGCATAGCCCCATGGGGGAATTCATGTAGCTCGATGCATCATATTCATCTACGACTGCGAATTTCTAAAATTCAAGCCCTGCAATAATTAAACACGTTTGGATGCTAAGGCCCAAGGGTAATAATTTATATAGTTGCCAAAAAATTGGCATGTCCATACAACCTTGCCCACTCTGGTTCATTTTTTCTTGCCAACATTTGCCAAACAAATGGGCAAGTAAAACCAAAATTCTGGCTACCCAAATTTTCGGCAGGGTGGGCTTGGGCTCCAACTGAACACGCCCCTTGAAAGCTACAAAATGTCGTTGCACAAGCTGTTGTTAGCTTCAAGTCTATAAAAGGCACAACCGAGTCAAGTTGTAGAACTATAAATAGATCTCAGTTCACCAAGCTGTATTCAGTGAGGCAGTAACTTCTAAAGTGTCAGGCTGTGGGTAGATATGCAAGGTTTGTCTACCAAGTAGCTACAAATGTGCTCCATGAATTTGCACATGATTGTGCCAAACGTGTGCATCAGACTAAGTGGTCAACAAGGATCCATCATAGTATAGGTTATCATTAGATATAAACAGATGATGGGATAAAATAACAAAATAACCCTACTGAGCATAATGTTTTCAAAAAGACAAGAAAAGAAAATGAACATAAAACCAGGCCTCCTACCCCGGAATCATGGTCCGAGTCTACCCCGGAATCATGGTCCGAGTATAAGCAAAGACCAAAACTTAGTTACAAACTAAACTTGCATCAATTAACAAATTAATCAAATTAGGGAAAAGAAACCGGGTAGAATAAAAACTACGTCTCATTGTGTGAATAGCATATAATAGATCATATTTGGTGGTTATTTCAATAAATAGGATGTAATACTGTTTTTAGTTTTATCTTTGCACCAAATTAAGTAGATAAATTGCGCTAGACCTTCGCTGTAAAAGCAGCAAGTTATTATGTCAGACACACCACACAAATAACACCGAACCAATGAAGTAGTTCCAACCCTTCCCATCTGAGAGTACCATGCACAAAATCACTCAAACCACAGCTAGGATAAAATAAAGTTGTTTCTACCTTACGGTACTAATGAAGCATCCTTCAGATCACTTACTACATGAGATGAAAAACATACATCTGTTCAAATTGGTGGTAAAGGCATTGCAGAAATAAAACAAGAAAATATGTTCTATGACACCGGTGGCTCATTTCTATATTTTGGCAAGTTCTAATCAGCATCTATTTCACCAGTTTTTGCTTAATTAACTCGTCAATTATACTATTCTAAAAATAATACAGAGCTACTGCCTCTCTCGGGAGAGGTTTCTCTCAGAAAAACCTTGAGACTAAGAAACAAATAAGACAATTTCTAATCAGTTCAACCACAAACTAGGTTAATTAGAACTATGGCTAAACAATTTTACTTTCTTTTCATCAAGTGCTAAAACATTTGCGGCAGGAAATTGGCAAAAATTCCGGAACTTGTTTTCAGTAGCAGAGATTTCAATTTTGACAGTTTTTCAAAGGACAGGTGAGTAGATCAAACTGCATATTGTTCACATATTAATATCTTCCGAATACTGCAATTAAAGTTACAATTGTTTGTTACATGTATAAAATTAGCAATATAAACATATATGACAAAAGTAGTAAGTAAAATAGTTTGATAGAGGTTACAATTGTTTGTTACATGGATAAAGTTACAATTGTTTGTTACATGGATAAACTTAGCAATATAAAAATATATGACAAAATTAGTAAGTAAAACAGTTTGATCGAACCCCTTGAGACCAAGGCACATAAACTACGTAACTATTGGACATTGTTTAAATGGAATAATTATTGCACCCGAAGCATCGAATAATACCATCTACTGCTCAACAGTTCATGTTTATAAAAACACCATCCATTATTCCATATTTACCACCAACACAAAAGAAAAAAGCAGGAAAAATTAGTACCTTTCAGCCTACTCGGAAATGGTGGGTGTATTTGTAGTTGGAACCATCTGGTGCACAAGATGTTGCATTCCTGGCTTCAATTCCTTGTTACAGAAATCATCATACTCTTCCTTATCACCCGCCTTCTTTTTAACCTCTACTACTACAAGAGAGGATGTGAGCTCAAATATCTCCGCGCCAATTGTTAGTGGCCCCTTGACTCCTTCTCTTGTACCCTCTAGGCTCACCCGCCAATCTTTCTTCCGCACGGCGAAGCTCTTCACGTTTGCAATATCCTCCAATTTGGTTATAATATCCGACATAGGTTCACTCGAGATGAATCTCACCTCATCCCCTTTTTCCTCAAACAGCCCCGACAAGTTGAATCCCCTTGAGAACGATATGATATCAAATGCATTAAGGCTTGCGGGGCGTGGGAGTGGCCCACGGATCCTCTGGCGCTCCTCAAATGAGGATGTGGCAGGGCAGGATACAACCGATGAGTCCGACTCTGACCCAGAATCATCAACATCAACCTCTTGCGGAGGTGGAGGTGGCAATGGTTGAGGAGCAGGATCAGCGAGCCCCAAATCCATCATATCATTCTCAGCATCTATCATGTTGTAGAGCTGGTCATCCTCAATATAGAACTTGACTGGCCGGAAACCTTTCTTGAACCACCGGCTCTCCATGACCTCCGGCAAGGTGATCCTGGTGCTGGGGTTAGTGTCAAGAAAACGCACGATCAAGCTGGTGAGATCCTTGGAGAACCACCTGGGGCACCGGAACTCCCCCTTGTAAATCTTACGGTACATGGCCATGAGGTTCTGGTCATGGAAAGGGAGGTACCCGGCCATGAGAACAAAGAGGATGACGCCGCAGGACCATATGTCGGCCTTGGCCCCTTCATACCCTTTGCGTGCGAGCACTTCAGGGCGACATAGGCCGGCGTGCCACAGAAGGTGTGCAGGAGGCCGTCGGGCTGGAACGGCTCGGCGACAGCGGATAGGCCGAAGTCGGAGACCTTGAGGTTGCCAGCCTCGTCGACGAGGAGGTTCTCGGGCTTGAGGTCCCGGTGGAATACCCCGCGGGCGTGGCAGAAGCCGACGGCGGAGATGAGGTGCTGGAAGTAGCGGCGCGCGGTGTCCTCCTTGAGGCGGCCCTTGGAGACGCGGGAGAAGAGCTCGCCGCCGCGGACGAGCTCCATGACGAAGTAGATCTTGGTCTTGGTGGCCATGACCTCGAAGAGGTGCACGATGTTGGGGTGGCGCACCCGGCGGAGCACGGCGATCTCGCGCTTGATGTGCGAGACGAGGCCGCTCTTCACCGCCTTCTCCCGGTCGAGCACCTTGATGGCCACGCTCTCGCCCGTCTGCAGGTGCCGCGCGTGGTACACCTTGGCGAAGGTGCCCTTGCCCAGGACGCGGCCCAGCTCGTAGCGCCCCATGAGCAGCCCGCGGGAGCCGCGCTTGGCAGCCGAGGAGGAGGGGGACGGCAGCAGCCGCGCGGCCTGCGGGGACCGGTCAGGCGGCGGCGGCGGCTTGACGGCCGCCATCGACGGGTGGTGGAGGCAGAGCGGAGGGGATTAGGTGGAGCAGCCGGACTCGAAGGAGGCGATGGAGGGAGGCAGGCAGCTTAACGGCTCTGCGAAAACAATTGATGGCTTGTTTCCTTTCCTCTCCACCTACGGGTTCTATGGTTGGGCTGGGACTCTTGGCGCTCCGGATTCGCTGACGTTGAGAAGGGAAGTCAGCGAAGCTACAGTACCGCTGCCTTTGCCCAGTTTTCGGCCACCGGATCGCGAACCGACGGTCCAGATTGGACGCCAGGGTTCTGTGAACAGTGGGGTTGCGAACAGTGTTTCCTGTGAACAGTATTCCCTGTGAACAGTGGATTCGATCTGGGCTGTCCGATTTCGATCCGACGATTTGCACAGCCCAAGTCAGGCTACTGTAGCTGTGACTTCGCTGTGCAAAGTCAGCCAAGCCGCTCCCGACTCTTGGGGGGAGGACAGATTTTTTTTTTTTGAGGTTTAAAGGACAGATATTTTCCCAGCTCGTCTTTTTGTATTTTTGCTCCGCGGCCCTTTGCTCGTATTTGTTGGGATGGTTTGTTTCTGCCGCTGCTAGAGTCCGCGTCTACAGGTTTTGTGCCCCAATTCGTTGATTTTGCGTAAATGTGCTACTGGCTGTCCGCGTGGGGTACAGTTGTACGTAATTAAGCTGTGCATTATAAGCAGCACTTCAAATTCACTGGGGACGTTCACAGTTCGCATGGACTACTCGTCATCACTTGTAAATATTGTTGCCTATAGCTTCTACAATCAGTCGTGAGATTTGGTAAATAATATTTCTAAAGATCGAAGTCTTTATTTTTATTTTTTGCTACCGATCTATTGATAATCATCCATAGCATTATAAAGAATCGAATAAGTAATAAAAATTACAAATAGTTACTCTAATAGTGGAGAGTAATTCCACTGATTAAAATATAGGTGGTTTACCACGCTGAAAAAGTTTTCCATGTAAGTGACCATCAATTTCTATGGAAACATGTTTGCCCTGTAAAAAGTAGCGTGTTCTCTATTTGGCATAATCATGACAAGCATGGTGATGGTCAAATTGATGTTTTTAGTGTTGTATAAAATTGTCTTATGTATGGTTGAACTTCAAAAATATTGGACAATGCGGAAACATCCAGGAGTGCATTTTAGATGGGAGGTACTACTATTTAAAAATAATAAGTGCATTAGTAGCACAAAAAGGTTCGATTTTTTTTTAATTGCACACCAGTCATGTGTCCCGTCTTTCTTATTGATTATGACGGCCACTTAAGCCCGACACAGTGCTCTTTACATCTTTGTTCTTTCAAGGTTTCCACTCGCGTTGATTGGATACTTAGATGCCACTAGCTATATACTATAATGTTGTTTATACAAGGTAAAAACTCGCTTTCCTACTTTACACTGTCGTCTGTCGACAAGCAAGTTCACGTAACCTTTCGACAATACATTCATCGCGTTGATTGGATATATGTTGCGTTGATGAACACCTTCGTGTAAATGTGCCATCTCCGAAGGGCACGTATGTTACCCAAGAAAAAAGAGAGAGTGTATGAGTGCAGATTTTGTGCTCCTGAACTACAGTGATCTCGCCCATTTTAAAAAATTAAAAAATACATTTAAAAGTTTCAAATGATATATCATACAAACTTGTAAAATGTTAATACAAAATACTTTACGATTTGAGCTACACAAAAATGATAAATGTGCAGATCTGAGTATCGTGAACAATATGTAGTTTCAAATTTTCAACTTTTTTCATTTTCGTGTAAGTCAAAATATATTGTATTTTGCACGTTTATAGGACATATCATTAAGAACATGAATGATTGTTTTCAGATTTTTAAAAAAAACTTTTAAATATATATTTTGATTTTTTGAAATGGGCGAGATCATTGTACCTCGGGAGCATAAACGACTTTTCGAGAGTGTATACAGTACATAATTGTTTTTGAAGGGCATACATTATATACTTAATTAGTCTGCCAGCAGCAGTGGCGGATCTAGGATAAAATCAATAGGGGAGCCAAGCCTATAAAATTCCCTATTTTGCTTAGCATTTAGCTAAAATTGGTACAAATACTACTAGCTAAACGTAATTATATATATTTGGAGGGGGTGCCATGGGTGCATTTGGAGGGGGTGCCATGGCACCCATGTCACCCCCAGTGGATACGCCCCTGGCCAGCGGTGCCCCATACTGTCAGTCACTCCCCCAACCTCTCTAGGCCCATGCATGCAAATGTTCCCATCCGCTCACAATATTCCTTAAAACAAATTAAATATCTCTTTCTTTCTCGACCAAAAGAAAGTGCAGGAGTACTTTCCAAGATGGCAGGTTTGAAGCAAGAAGAGGAAGAGATGACGCGGAGGCTACGTGGAGGAACGGCAGCGGGTCGCGCTGGCCCCGGCAGGACAGGTGCAGCTTTCCCTGCCGGCGCGCGAGCGCCAGGTCGGCAGCGCGATCTTCCACCGATGCCGTACCTGCCTAGCGTAAACAAACCGAGCCCATCGCGGCGAGCGGAGGCGGCGGCGGCGCGCTGCTGGCGTGTCCGCCGCCCCGGCCGGAAGGCCCGGGTTCGGCCGCGTGAACCGGACCCGACGCCGTGCGTGCGTGCGCTCGCGTGGACCACAAGTGCCTCCCTTGCCCAACTCCACTCCAGGAAGAACGATGCAAGCAAGCGAAAACGTGCGGTCCACATATCACCCCTCGGCGTGCCGGTAACTCCGGCATCATAACACAAGTTCAACCGACGTGTTCCAGTGACGTAACACCTATCGTTCCACTTTCTACTCATGCTACAAAACCAACGTACGCATGCGGCATGCCATGCCACACCGGGCACGAGTCGACCAATCTTCTGAGGCTCCGATAGATACGCAAAGCAAAAAAATGGATGGATGGAAACGAACGGAACGGAATATTAACACGATCTATCCAGGGCGCACGCGTCGCCGTCGCGCCTTGCCCTCTGCGACGGGACAAACCTGCGTTGGGTATTTTCTTCAGGTTTTTTCCCGCTACGAAGTTGACCCCTCCATAAAGCTAGGAAAATGACCAGCGGGATGGACGAATTTAGGGTGTCCTGTGTTTGCAGAACCTCCAAGAACTTTTTTCTCTAGGAAAAAATCCAACAGATTTTTGATGGCTTAGCAACTCTACAGATGAATTGTGTCTTTCTCCAAGGACGTTTTGGGTGTCCTCTTTTGGCTAGCAACCCCGGATTGATTGATGGATTGCGAAGCCGTAGCTATATGCCGACTACAAAATCTAGTGGAACGTACCGTCCTTTCGTAGCCTGGGTCGCGTTCCAGTGTGCAACCATTCTCGCTTCCATGATAGGTGTGTACCCATTTTGCAACCATTCTCACTTCGATGATGGATGTACACAAAGTTCGTGAACCACCACTCCATTTTGCTTGTCCTTGATGGCTTTCGATAAACACTACTCGGAAGCTCGTAAAAAGGTTGTGTAAACGAGTGCTAGAGACTAATAAATCCACATGCACTAAAATAGACACAAAGAGAACATAGTTTCTTCGATATTCTTTACAAACAACGCAGTTTCATTGCTTACTCTCGATCTCTCCATCAAGTAAAGTGTGCATACTTTAAATGGTTACAGAAGTTATAAATTTGACCAAAATATTGGGACACTCGATGAAAAAAGGAAAAAAAACAAACTTGTAAAACAAAATACCGATGATGGAGATGGCAGGCACCTAAAATTACGCAACAACCTCTCGGTTGTCATGATACGGCACACATGGGAGATGATGTAGACTTTTTTTCTAGTGCTAAATTGGTAAGCGTATTTTTTACACATGAACTACTTCCTCCATGTCAAAATATAAGATGTTTTATATATTAAACATTTTTCTGATACCGATGTATCTAGACACGTATTAGTGTGTAGATTCACTCATTTTAATCCGTATGTGGTACATATTGAAATATCTATAACATCCTATATTTTTATATGGAGGGAGTAGAAACTAAAGCCTGCTACCATCTATATATAGACAAATTATGGAGCTTTGTTTGAGTGTCCTTATGTTCTTGTCGTTTATAGTACCGTTTGAGTAAATCTACCCTGGTAACCTAAAATGGTGTTACAAAATCTTGCATAATTAAAATCTAAATTTTATAATTATTCGATTACTGAATTTCTAATTGTAACAGACATAATATTGAATTAGTTTAGTCTATAGTTACAAACCTAAAACCAAATACTAAGGTATCAAAACATCACGCTATATTTGATTATAATTCTACAAGAGTTTAGTACAAAGCACCGCTCCATTTAGATTTTACGAGTGAGATGTTACTTGTTTTCCTAAAATTTAAAATAAATCTAATAGTTATGTTTAGTTTTTCGTTACAACGTGTTTGCTGCCTCCGCCGGACATTGCTACAGGTACACATAATATTCTACATTTTAAGAAACATATAATGGTTGACTTTCATATGGTTAACAACTAAACACATCTGCAACCTCATCAAGAAACTCATGTGAATGGTGAAAAATGTTTATTTGGTGAGTGACGGTAAGAAAGTTGCAATCATTCGAAGAGTACATGTGAGACTATGAAAATGATTTGTCAACACCAAGATATCGCTTTTTCGATAAAGACCAACATACTATTATCCTTTTTCATATGTGAATGACCAATGACAAAAAAAAAGTATTATGAAGAATCCGGTACTTGGAATCTATCCTGTCGCACCTTGTTATGTAACCTATGTATGCATGGAAGGAATTATGTGCGCATAAACGGAGAGTGGATTTTGTGTTCCTGAGAGCGTACCTCTCTTTAGTTTAGAAAGTTGGAAAAAATGAGTTAAAATTTCAAAAAATCCCCAAAAAACCGGCACTAGATATTAGAATGAGTCATGCTCCATAAAGCTTGTTTGGATTTTCTTATTTATTTGCGACATGTGTGTAAAAACCGAGGAGTTAACATTGCATTTTTGGGACTTGAAAATGTGGTGAGTTGTGTATAAAATCGCCGTTAATCTAGAAGATTTTTTTGTTCATCAGCCGTGTAGTACTCCATGTGTCCATAATTAACAGGTTTAGTCAAAATCAAACTTCATAACTATTGATCTGATTTGTTCCGCCCTAAACAATCTTGTCCCACCAACTGCGTTCCCATATAGCACATGGGCAATATAGTAAGCGCTGGCAATTTCTGTTTGGAGCATTGATACGCCAAATACAACTAACAATTACGGTATGTACGTGTATTATACAAGTAACAAGATACAAGTAGCTAGCTAGCTAGCATAGTAATGCAAATGGAATAAATAAAAGTTTACGATATGCAAGCCATCTTCGATATGATTGCAAACTAAGCTTTTATTTTTTAAGGTTGTGCACACTTGTAAGGCGCATCAAATTCTACATGACTCCAGGTTACCTCAAACTTTTGAATAGAATGGGGGCCTGATTAGCTATACAAAATCAAAGATGTTGAACAATCATGAAATCATCTGTAGGTTGTTCCTTTTTATCCTAGAGTCAACTGTAGAGAATCCCATGTACTGTGGCATAAGTAATACAAATCCACCATTTGGGCAGCAACCGCAGGTACCTAGACTTGGTAACAAAATACTCCATGTTCTAATAACTACTCACCTAGAACATTAGGAACCTTTGTTCTCGCGTTGATCATCACAAGTTTACAGCTAGAAACAAGAACAAACCATATCTTATCGAATAACAATCAGCTGTAGATTAAAACAAAGGAGAGGAATCAAGACATTGGATCGATCACCACCTAAATTTCCGCTAAGTCAAACACTCAACACAACATGCAGTCTACACTGATCTCAAGAACTCTGCAACTTGATCGCACCAACTCGTTGCCCTCCAATGGTAATTGCAACGGTGGCATCTGTTCTGCCTGCCCCAGTTTTTGATGAATATCACCTTCTCATTCCTGCTTCTGCTCCTTATACTTCACCTCATCTAACTACTCCCCATGGACCATTTCCACCATGACCTTCCTCTCCAACTGCGCTGTCACTGTGTCAACATCCACAACCACAGTCGCTAAACCTGCCTCACCTGTGATAACATCACCTTCCATGTGATATCAGCAACAAGCGAGGGTTTACCTTTGGGAGCAGTCTGAATTGGCGTGCCCCGTCTGATGCCGTGGCGTGCATTCTGAGATCGTGCAACTGCACATACGGTACAATCTCCATCACAGGGCTGTACAAAAGATGCTATGGGAGGCTGGCGAGCCACCGGCATCAGTGATGACAAGTAGGCTGCCCAAGGTGGACGAGTCAGGTTCTTTGGGACTTCACACACAACATCACCACCAGTGACGACCAGGGGTGTGCTTCGCCATGCAGATGACCCCCACTAGCCGCAACAATGTGGCGTTGACGACATGGTGTTCAAGACAGGATATCCTGATTTAGTTGAACTTTCTCGGCGGTGACGTTTCGCTAGATGCTCGGCACCGATAAGGAGCATGTCGTGCTGGTGATCAGCTTAACAGTGAGGCTGGTTAGGGGTAACTCCAATTTAGGAAGAGTCAAATCATTCCTTTCCACGAGTTCAAAGTGTATTCCTCCATTACGAGAGATTTTTGTGTTGAGTCTAGGCCTCTGCAATGCTATATAGGCCAGTTGGCATTACTGCACCTTTTGTTTCTTAAGAAGTAAGAATCCCTCTTACCAGAATGTTTCCCCCACCTTTTGAAGTAGCATACCTTTTGTGCTATCTTTCTACCGCTGGTAAGAGCTCCCACTCGCCACTGTAAAGTGTCAACCCTGTCTATTGGTAAACTATCCTTAGAACCTGTGTGTGCGCTCTTGTTGCTCTTGTTGACAGCGAATGGCTTAGTTATTTCTGCTCCTGTGTTATACAATACAAAGATATTCCAGTCATGATCTTTTATGTACCACCTATTCGTCTACAGAAGCTGATATGAAGCGTGAACTTGAGAGGAAGGAACAGGAGAAGAAAAGAAGTCCGAAGGTTGATTTTATTAGTTCAGGAGTACAACCTCCAATTAATCCATCAATAGCGAAGATTTCAGGTATGGTGCAGATAAACGAGTGTTGTGCTCTATTTTGAAAATAATATCAGTACTTTCAGGCGATTCTCATTGTATGTTTTTCAGCTGCCATATCAGCAGCAGCTCTAGCTGGTGCATCTGGTCCCGTAGCGGCAGAAAGTGTACAGAAAGAGGCTAGGTCAAACAAGAAATCAAAATGGGATAAGGTTTGTAATTCCCCCGCTCAATGCATCTAATATTCTTTGGAGGCAACATGTTTATGACCTTGCTTCTGTTTTCTGTCAATTGGCTAGGTTGATGGTGATACTAACCCTGCAGCTCCTAGCGGGCATGACAATTTGTCAGCAGCCGGTGTATCTGCTGCACTTTTGTCTTCTGGAAATGGATATGCTGCTTTTGCGTAAGTTACTAAGTTCTCTTCTTTCAGTATACTAGTTAGCTTGCACGTGCAACGCACGTCTCCACAAAATGTAGCAAGACATACGTGTGTTATGCAATGTTTTCTTGAACCAATTTTAAATAATCTACGAAAGCCTTTTCAAACCATACAAAGACATGATAGACTTGTCTCAGAGTTAATAGAAGGGTAAAACAAACAAGATTACTTTAAACAAATCAGTCCTGTTTCTTTGTACTTCATGGCAATCCACTAATCTAAATTTATGAATGCCAATCGACTAATATAAATTTATGAATGCTAATGTAGACTCTCCATCCATGTGTGTTTAATTCGACTAATGATTTTCTCGGAAATACATATAGCATGTATAACACAATCCGCACCCTGTATCTGCTTCTCGTTCCCTAGAATTCTTTATTGATGATTTATGAATCAGTGGACACATTTTAAAAATATGCTGAATACATAAATAAATCTACTAAATTATAAATGGACCTTTCCCTACCCAACGTGGAATCTTGCCTACGTGAACAACAGTTTTTTTTTTTGAGTAATACGTGAACAACAGTTACTTGAAGAGTAAAAGGCGGCATTAAGAAATAGTAAGAAAACATCTATGAAAAAAGCCAAGGAAATACACAAACAAAGCATGAACCAAACTGGTACATATCTTGCATGAGTATATAGTGAGCATTTCTACAGTATACACATGTGACTTGCCTCTTAAATACTTAATTCAATTGCTGAGAGCTAAGTGGCAGTGCCAGATTATAAGATCGATATAAGCAACTAAATATATAAATTAATGCACTGATAAATCTTATCACAACACAACTGCTTCCTGTAATAATCAACAATAAACCATATTCAAGTTCAAGACATCGTAATATGCACTGTACAGTCAAGTTCGAGACATTGTAGTCCGCAAAGTAGAATCCATTTGGTACTGCTTTCGTCGTCGCGTGCAAAGTGCTATTATGGGATCCATCTTTAGGACTCACAAATAACCACATTTCGCATATTCTTCCCTACACCCCCAATTCTTCTGCACATGAAACATATAGATAATCATTGCCATTAATGCAATAAGAAAGATACACCCGGTAACTATACCTGAGAGTACATGTCCATGGAAAAATACAGAAAGCCTGAAATTATATGCTCTTGTTCTTGATTCTTGATCTCTTCTTCACTACCCAACCAACAAAAAAAATGTTGCTTCTTTATGCGGAATTATACAATATTATAAGTGTGCCTTGGTCTACCTGCATCCTTGGCACTCTCACACCCCATCGCCCGCGACCTAATTCCACTACTGCCGTGGCTCTGCAAGGCAGTAGCCATGTGATGTTGCTGACTGCTGGGTGATGATCCTGGTAATGAAGGGCAGCAGTAGTATCTTAAGGCCGGCGGAGGCGGCAGCTCTGCACCTAGGTTGATACTTTAATAAATAGATTAGACACGATCAAATATATACTTCCGAACAAACATAACAAATCAACATTTGATATGAGGCAACTATGTGTAGGCATTCTCCCGCTTATAAAGTCTGAAAAATATGCTTACTGTCATTAAATTGAACAATTTGCACTTCTAAAGTCTGAAGAAATATGTGTACTTACACTCTGCGAGCCAATGATGTACTGGAAGCACTGATATAGGCATGAACACTAACACAATAGCCCTATGTAAATAACATCATGACCCTAGGCACACTGTTGTAGACCACGATAGACTGATAGAGAAACCATGGGTTGTATCCTTTTCCTGGAAGTGGAACCCAGGTTGCAAAGGGAAGATAAGAAGCACAACTAATTGGAAGCAAAACAATCTGCTGGGTGACATCAATACACACACTCGTTGGACTTCTGAAGTCTGAACGCAATCCTGCAAGGCTGCAGGCAGAATACAAAAACAGGAAGTAGCTCTGTACACTACCTGCACGGGAGTCGGGAGAGGGGGTAGCAGAGGAGTTCCCGGTGGAAGCATGGCACTCGGATGCGTGAGAGGCGGCAGATGGCGCGGAGGCGGTGAGGAATCGGGATTCAGGGTGTCGTATTCTCCCCGGCGAACGGATCCGATGATGTCGTACTCCGCTCGGTGCCCACTCCCGCTCGCTACCTGGCGTGCTCGTCGACACAATCTGCGCTCGTCGCTCTCCGTATGCACGCTAGCATCCGCCGCCTCGTACTACTTCGCCACCGTCTCCCGCCGTGCCGTCGCGCCCCTCGCCCAAGGGACCGCACGGCCGACCGCCACGGGGGCAGGAGGAGGTGGGCATAAAGCCGCGTCGCCGGCGGCGTGGAGAGGTGTCCGCGCTTCCATCACAGGGAAGCGGCGGCGGCGGCGGAGCGCCAGGGGAAGCACTGGAGCTGCGGCGGCGCGGAGTTTCCTGTAAACGCTCATGCTATTGTTTGGGGTTTTTTTCTTTCCTTTTTTTCAACGACGATTGCGATGATGGGCGCGATTAGTTAGCGTTTCCCGTTCGCTGGCAGAGTTTTCGTCCGCCTGGTTTAATCGCTACGTGCACACACCGTGGGTGATTGATTAATCTGGGTGGTTAATTTTAGTTAGCCAGGTCAGATAGTGTGGTCGGAGTCAGACCGTGTACATTTGTTGGGGTGGCTGTAGGGAAGAATATGTTTGCTTGTTTAGTAGTAGTATAGAAATTGTTTCCGTAAATATCATTAGCACATATTGTTTGTCACTACCGTGGCCTTCTATTTTGCTAGTCCGCAGCTGATCCAAAATATTCATATCAATCAGATTAACCAATGAAAATGTTCATAGTTGTTCCATGTGCTTTTTATATGCTGTTGTGATAGTAAGGTAACGGTACTACATTCAATGAACTTGATGGTCGAATTGTTATGCATGCCTAAATTATTCAGTGAACATTATTGATGCGACGGTGAAAGGTTCAGCTTATGTTTTAGCAATGTAAAACGTCAATAACTATAATAAGAGTTGTGTACTTTATTGCAGAGGCTGGGTTTCCCTTTTCAAAAAAAAAAAAAAAAGAGTTGTGTACTTTATCTGCATATTATGTTTTTATCAGAACGACCTGTATCAATATAAATTCGAGCAACCCTCAGTACTGTCCGTTTATATTCTCCCTTTTTGGGCATCATGTCCAATGTAACATTGATCTTGCATTTTTTTTTTCTTTCAGGCAACAGAAGAGGAGAGAAGCTGAAGAGAAGAGGACAAGCGATTACAAGTCAGACAGAAGATCATAGTGCTTCAATTTTGTTCTTTTGAGCGATGAATGTACTATCAGGATGTTTCCACTTACATAGTAATTCTGTAATGTACAAATCATATGTTCTAACACGAGTGCATTTATACAAAAGAACAGGAGCACCTCCCTTTGTTTTAGGGACTAATGCTTGTTTTTGCTTACGCCTGTAGCTGCGGTTATTGCTATACTCTACTAGTCACTCGTCATTTTCATGTGACTTTTATTCAGCAGTCTGGTCTTGTGGTAGTGGATGCTACTGATGGGTATTTCTGTGTGAACAATCATGTATCCATGAGACTCGTACAATGTAGCCAGAGTCCTACAGGCCCAGCCATTGAACACCGCTCGCAACTCTGAAACTCGATGGCTGGAACGTTGGATGGATGTTTGGAACCACCACCAACCGGCAAGGAAACCGTCGTCCCTGCCATAACTTCTTACCGCCAACAAAACTTGACGCTTGCCCTTCAATTCACCACAGTGCGGCATGTAGTACACCACACCGCCCTAGATCTGACAGCGCGGTGCAGCAGCACAGTGCTGTGAATGGGACTTCCCGTTGGCCTGGTCGCCAGCAGTAGGTAATAAGTTACCTGAATTGATTAGATGGACCCTTGATCAGCGCAGCAGTAATAGCTAGGGGCTCTGCTTGGCAGTAAAAAAAAGAAAGATTGAAGGCCATCGTGGTAGGCCAAGGACTACAGAAGCCACTCTACCACCAGGAACGACAGAGGTCACAAGCGTAGAGCGGTGCCGCAGCAGTCGCAAGCGTGGCGCCGGAAAGTCCGTGCAGGCTTGTACTCCGGAGTATCTCAGATCGCTTTCCCATGGCCCGGCGTCGTCTTCGCTCGTGGTCTCGCCGGTGGACGGTGGTGCCTCCGCTATGTGCTCTTCCATGCCATGCCATGCCACGATACTCCCACCCAACGGTAACTTTCCTTTCCTTTCCCTGGGTGTCGCTTCTCGGGCCCAGTATTCTACTCCTAGGGTGGCAGAAAACGAGGACATGAGCTGACGTGCCCACCCATTTTAGAAGTGGGAAAATTACAAGCATCCCCTGCACTCCGGCCAGGCCGTCAGGTGGTGTTGTGGATATCTTATTGGAGCGAGCGAGTGTCCCGTCGTCTTCGGGAATCAGTCATGAGATGTTCCAACGGGCGGAGAGGGCTCCGTCCGTGCGTGCGTGCGTGCAATGCGGTGTGTGCCCTTCGGCTTCGTGTAAGACCACGATTTCTTCGTTCCTGCCAGTGGGGTCAATCAGTCAATGCTTCAATGATACGGCGGGTACTAGTGCCACCACGACGAAAAAGATCCAGAGTTGAATACGTCGAACGCTCACAAACTTGTATGGGATGTGCAAATTGATCCGGCCATATGATCTGCTTGCCCACGACGTTCATCGCATCGAACATGTCCGCGTGCGTCTCTGCGACCAGAGGAGGGCGCCACCGCCGCACTTTCGCCATGATGCAGACCGAGACATCTCATGGCGAGGAGCTGTAGTGACACCACAGGGAGGCAACGAAGGATGTGATACCGCCGCCTGCGACCGTGGTGGTGTCATCGACGAGGAGGAAAAATAGGTCAGAGATCACCTTTGCGGGCGCGAGCAACACGGAAGCCGTGAGGTCGACTAGGCATTGCAGACGTCGAGTGTCTTGATCGCCCTCTCGTGGAACTCGGCGACCAACTTCTCCACCGCAGCGAGCAGTGCTCCACAGTGACGCGCATGGCCGTATGGTCCCACCAGAGCATTTGCAGCGAGCTGAATGAGAAGGACGACGAAGCAATGGGGATTCGATTTGCTTTGTTTCTGTTTTAACCGAAGCGAAGATCATCACATGAATTTTACGGAAAGTGTTTTTTTTTTTGTAAAATAGCCATACACGTGCGCATGACACTTGGCAGAGTGGTGCACTAGGTTGTCGAGCCCTGAACTATTGAGACTAACAACGAATCTGAAATACAACTTAAAAAGGATTTAGACTAAACATTTTGACAATTTATTTCGACCAAGCCTACCCCGAATCAAAGATAAATTTTCATCGAGATTAATATTTTTGTGTGTGCAAAATTACAGGCCGGACCCTTTAGGGTGGTAGCTGATTGTACAAATTCGGACTAATCCGATGTTTTTTACATCATAATACAAGTTTATGGACCACTTCACCCCCACTTTGCAAGTTTATGGGTAAGGATGACAATGGGTAGGGTATGGGGCGGGTAGAGCAATATCATACCATACCCATACCCGTACCCGCGGGTATGGAACTTTACCCATACCCGACGGATACCCATACCCAGTGGGTACCCAACGGGTAAATTAAATAGTACACAAGTTATTCTAAATTTACATTCACCGATAGCACATTTCACAAGAGAAAAAACATTTATCTCAACTCAATGAGTACATGACAATTATCTCAACTCAAACTAATAATTGATGACAATTTTTATGTAGATTCACAAGCTCATGAGAATAAATGTTGGAGCACCACGGATAAAGTCTACATGTTAGTATAAACGGGTAGGGTATGGGTATATCCATGGGTATAAGGCTATACCCGTGCCCGACCCGCGACTTAACGGGTAGGGTACGGGTACTACCCATGGGTATAAAATTATACCTATACCCTACCCATGCGGGTACGGTACCCGCGGGTACCCGTACCCGCGGGTAAAATTTCCATCCTTATTTGTGGGGGGTATTTGAACGTGGGTGCGCCGTGAATCTATCTATATATAAAAGCCATCCTCTTCAGCGGGCTGTGAACTTGGCCACGCATCTACAGTGCCCGCTATTTTTTTTTTTGCCCTTTTCGCGATAATATGTACATGAAATTCTATCTATATATAAAAGCCATCCTCTTCAGCGGGCTGTGAACTTGGCCACGTCGCCCGGCACTGTAGATGCGCATCTACCGTGCCCGCTATTTTTTTTTGCCCTTTTCGCGATAATATGTACATGAAATATATGCGCGCCGACGAGCAGGTTCCATTCCCGTGATCGGTTTCGAGTTTGGTCGACTCTAACACCTTAATTTTGGATCCAAACTCGCAAAAGCATCTGACGAATTTTGTCAAATTCGTCGCACTCAGTCATCCGTTTAAATTTTCCTTACACGAGTTGATGAATATCAACCTTCCGAACAACTTTCATGATTTAGCCTTTTGGTTTTGACGGACATAAACAAGTTTCTCTCCAATCTTCAAATTCGTTGTATTTTTGTCTGCGCAAAAAAGATAAATTCTGACGGATTTCAAAATTTTGAAACTCGAGGTGGCCACGTCGCCCAGGCACTATAGAAGCGCCGTCGCTTCGACATCCGACGGTACGCGTGGCATTTTTGCGCAAAGGCCCCTGCGTGTTTTGAAATTTGCGAACCGGTCCTCCTCGCCCTCCTCCTCTCCTCTTTCCTCCTCTGCTCGGACGGAGACGCCGCCGACGCCGAGCTCCTTCCCCCGACAAATCGAAGCACACAGGGAGCTCCGCCGTCGTCTCCTCTATCTCTAAGAAAATTTCAAATTTAAGAAATTTTCAAACTTTTACACATAAAGGTTGCACCAAATATCCATTGTGTACAAAAGTGAAACTAAGAAATTCTTAAAATTAAGAAATTTTTAAACTTTTCACATAAACTAAGAAATGTTCGTTTTTTACAGATTTTTTGGATTAGTTTTCTAAATAATTTTTGTATTTTCTGCTGAAACAAAAAAAAACAAATTCAAGCAAATTTCACAATTTTGTATCACAACGGGCGTGGCGTGTCGCCGCGCGACAATTCCTAGTTTAACTCAAAGATCTGCTTCTACTACTACTTTCCGCTTCGCATGTTACGGCGGGGTTTCATTTCATGGTAAAGTCTTTACGCTCGATCGACCTTAGCTGTTTGGTCGTCAGGTACTGTAGAAAAACGATGAGAGACCGCGACGACGCAGTTCAAAGGAAAGTAAAAGAAAGACCTACGATAGAGTGCGTAGACGTCCTACTCCTAGGTAAGTAGGTCAGGGCTATACCAGTAGGGAAGCAAATACCGGGGGCACTGGAGGGCAGTTCGGTCAGAACGAAAAATCCAACGGCCAGTTCTCCGGAAGAAAAAGAAGAGCAACAACACTCTCTGTGAGAGACCAGAAAGCATTAACCCAGCAAGCAGGATAAAAGGAAAAGGGAAGGTGTGAGGGGAGCCAAAGGAGAAACACCACGGCACGAGAAACAAAGGCTGGCACCCGGTACTAGCTAGTACCAGCGGCCGTAGTAGTAGACGCCCGCCGGATTGCTCTTGGCGCCGCTCGCCGCCCCCAACAGATTTCGTCCTGGTTCCTCCTGCAAACGGCATTGGGACAGTTGAGTGTGAGTGATTGAGTGGTGGAAGCAAAAGCCCCATCCATCCGGTTGTCGTGTTCTTCCTCTCGCCTTCGCAAGGGGAGGCACGCGCCGTCACAAGAAACAGCAGCTCGGCTGCCTCCATAACCGAGGGAATCGTGCGGGGTGCGAGACAGGGGAGCCGGAGCTCTTTCGCGTGTTTTCTTCTTATTCTTCTTGCCGGGAAGAGGAGGGGAAGAAATGTCTGAGCTGAAGCCGGAGGAGATCAGCCATCCGGCCATGGAGCAGCTGCAGGGGTTCGAGTACTGCATCGACTCCAACCCTCCCTGGGGTGAGTGCCCTCTACTGTAACCCCCCAGCCTTTTGATTCGAGCTCCGTATTCCGCTCTGAAGCGTCTTGTCTTGCTGCTTCAGGGGAGGCGATTATACTGGGTTTCCAGCACTACATCCTGGCGCTGGGCACGGCGGTGATGATCCCCACGGTGCTGGTGCCCATGATGGGCGGAAACGATGTGAGTTTTCCTCCCTGCCATTTTCTTGATTCACGTCACCTGGACTGGACTGGTGCTTGGCGTTGCACGTTTTCAGTGCCAACGTCTGACGGTGTTCTCGGATGGGGGTGCAGGGAGACAGGGTGAGGGTGGTGCAGACGCTGCTCTTCGTGACCGGCATAAACACGCTGCTGCAGTCGCTCTTCGGGACGCGGCTGCCCACGGTGATCGGCGGCTCCTACGCCTTCGTCATCCCGATAATGGCCATCGTACAAAGCTCGTCGCTCATGGCGATACCTGACGACCACGAGGTGAGCAGCCATTTACATTTACATTGTATCCGCACATTCAACTGTTCTTTTTCTCCCTGATTTGGTGGTCTCATGAAAATCATGTATTCGTTCATCTACTCGCAGAGGTTCCTCCAGAGCATGAGGGCCATACAGGGGGCACTGATAGTGTCCTCCAGCATTCAGATCATTCTGGGTTACAGCCAGCTCTGGGGGATTTTCTCCAGGTACTTCACACTGTCATCATATAGTAGAAGTAACATGTCGGGTGCCGCATATGCATTTCAGTTCAGATTTGACATTGCATAGGGCTCTACTGATGGATTGGTCATGGGTGTAACTTTCAGATTCTTCAGTCCAGTGGGAATGGCGCCGGTTGTTGCGCTGCTAGGTTTTGGCCTTTTCGAAAGAGGATTCCCTGTGGTATGGCTTGCTCTGTATCAGATTCTTCATTTGGCGTTTCTCAATTTTGCCCACACAAGCAACATATGTATTACATTTTCTTTAGGAGAGATGATAATTACATTCAATTCATTGATACTCTATCAGGTTGGGAGATGTGTTGAGGTTGGCCTGCCAATGTTAATCCTCTTTGTCGTGCTTTCTCAGGTTAGACAAGCAACTTCAATTACCCAGCTCATTGCTGTTAACAAATTTCATCCTAGCAAGTTCAGCATTGCTAATTAGTGTCTTTTTGTTCTTATCAGTATCTGAAGAATGTACATATAAGAGATATTCCCGTGCTGGAAAGATTCTCCATGTTCATCTGTATTGCAGTGGTTTGGGCCTATGCTCAAATCCTCACTTCTGGTGGCGCGTATAAGCATAGCAGTATGGTCACACAGATCAACTGCCGCACTGATCGTGCTAATCTGATCTCTTCCGCCCCATGGTTAGCCCCTCTTCCAATTTCACATCTCTGTAATTTATGATCGTGTACATGGAAAGGGCTGAAAAGTGAAGATGCTGTACATTGTAGTTGGTATTATGAGTTTTTCTGTGTACAAACAATGAATTACCTGATCAATCTCACATCCTAAGTTTCTTATCCGAGTCAAGTTAGTTATTCAGTCGAAAGAACCATTTTAAAAGTGTGTTATTTAGTTAAGTTTTGTACTGATTACAGGATCAAGATCCCATATCCACTGCAATGGGGGGCACCGACCTTCAGTGCCGGACAATCATTTGGTATGGTGTCGGCTGTTTTGGTCTCGCTAATAGAGGTGATACCCCTGATTACTCGTTCCCAGGATCCATTTCTGTTCATCTCAGGCTTGATCTTAACAATGTGTCCGTTGAACAGTCCACAGCTTCTTACAACGCCGCAGCTCGGCTTGCAAGTGCAACTCCACCCCCAGCCCATATCCTGAGCAGAGGCATTGGGTGGCAGGTAAATATTATCTTCGAGCCCTGGCTGTTTTGTTCTTTTCTATTCTGAATGCGATTCAGAACTCAAAATTACATACTTTTAAGAAGAGATTGAAGAACAACTACTCTATGAAACAGGGAATTGGCATCCTCCTTAGCGGGCTATTTGGAACAGGGACCGGCTCCACTGTCTCAGTGTATGTTGCACAGAAGAAATTCATAATATACAAAATGTTTCTTCCAGCCGTGATACTTACTATTGGAAACAATGCACAGGGAGAATGTGGGGTTATTAGGATCAACAAGGATCGGGAGCCGGCGCGTCATACAAATCTCTGCTGGTTTCATGATCTTCTTCTCCATGCTGGGTGAGTTATCTGAACTGAACTGTCTTCAGATAAAATATCTCTCACCGATTACCACCAATGTCCCTGAACTAATCCTCTTATATTGGTGCAGGGAAATTCGGAGCACTGTTTGCTTCCATCCCCTTCACAATCTTTGCTGCAGTGTACTGCGTCTTGTTCGGGCTAGTTGGTTGGTTACCCCGCAACCCATCTGCCTATGAGTACTATGTGCAGTTTGACTGTCTGGTTAAATGTTCGTTGCTTTCTAAGACAGTGTTTTGCTTTCTGTGATTCCAGCTGCAGTGGGGCTGTCCTTCTTGCAGTTCACAAACATGAACTCCATGCGCAACCTCTTTATCGTGGGCGTCTCCATCTTCCTTGGCTTATCTGTGCCGGAGTACTTCTTCCGGTACAGCATGGCTGCTCAACGTGGTCCTGCGCACACAAAAGCTGGATGGGTCTGCTCTGCTGCCTCTCTCTTTATTTACCTTCGGACTCTTGTGTTTGTGTGATGTACTGACACTGAAACAAATGTGGATGCAGTTCAACGACTACATCAACACCATCTTCTCGTCGCCGCCGACGGTGGGGCTGATGGTGGCCGTGTTCCTGGACAACACGCTGGAGGTGAAGGACGCGGCCAGAGACCGCGGGATGCCGGCGTGGGTGCCGTTCCGGTCGTTCAAGGGGGACAGCAGGAACGAGGAGTTCTACAGCCTGCCCTTCAACCTCAACCGCTTCTTCCCTCCGTCGTAAACCGGCAGGCATTCGTAGGACAGTGTTTTGCTTTCGGCGTGGTTCCTTTGCTGATGCGACCGTGCGTGCGTTTGTTGGAAAGAACTCAGAGTGTTGAGCAGAGGAAATAGTAGATGTATTGGTTCTAGCTGGCCATTGTTTCATTCGTTAATTTGTTTGTTGTCTATGCTTGTAGATCGAGGTAGGGTGTTTGGTTAGGGAAACCCATCCTGTGAGATAGATCGTGTTTTTGCCCGTGCTAAGAAGATCATCGCCTACCCTGCGGCCGAGTGCTCATGTATACCTACGATTATTCCCTAGCATATACTGCATGCATGGAACCTGTATCTACACACTTACAACTAGGCATGCAGGCAGCCGATCCGACGGACGGACAGTCTGCCAGACACACTTTACGCTAATCCTGTTCAGCGAATCGTGTTTAGCCAATTAGATAATCAGCGGATTTGTAGGCGTGGCAGACGAAAATTTCATCGCAGCGGACGTCCGCCTGCATGCCTACTTACAACATCTCTACCCTCCCAATAGTTTTTCACCCAACTTTTTTCACAAATACACGATATTTCTACATAAAATGTAACCATATTGCATAGTTTTAAACGCATAAATTAGTTAAACTAATTGAAGCATATAAATAAGATTATTCATAGAACAATTCAAATTCAATGAAATTCGAGAAGTTTAACTAGATCAAGACTCAAAACTGGAGTCCTTTCCGCGCCCACATATGCTCATAGACTCAAAACTAGTTGGTTATGAGTTTCTATGTCAAGGATTTTCGCATGCACGGTGAGGAAAACTCGACGGGCACCTCGTGAACAACCTTGACAAGAGGGCCCTACCTCTCATACGATTGATCATCAATCACTTGAGCAATGGCCTAACTTCGATGATTATATTGTGCATGGTAATAAAGCAGTAATGACCTCCCACATCTGCTTTTTGGATCATCAGGTTAGAGTAGGCTACCGGATAATAGCAAAACGAGATTGGAGCACCCCGCTCGGCATCCTTCCTTGCACTCTTGTTTTATAGAAAACCAAGATTGGTTCTGACCTAAAGATTTGGCGATTGTCTTCACAAGTGTCGACCATTTTAGATATATGTCATTTGCTAGGTAGTACCCCTTTCATACTTGTGATCATTGATCTCATATTTGCACGTCGGAGCAGGCCTTCAGCAAGTCTTGCAAACACCGGAGAGCATTGCAGCACTTTGATGTCATTGTGCCATACCACCATGTCAAGTAAAACGTGCCAGATCCACATGTCATAATTTTCCACAACTTTAAGCACGACACATCACTCTCAAACATGATCTTTTATACAACACTTGCCAATCGAAATGGAAAATTCTTTCAGCAAGTGCATGGATGCTTCCAAATCATACTGCTTTTTTCTGCCTCTATCCTACTCGTCAATATATGGTCGACTAGAGAGGGGGAGAATAGGCGACTAACAATTTTAGCCTTTTCTTTTTGATTAGGGCTTAACAAGGTATCACAAGGTGGACTAGATGTGCAACAAGATGAATACAACCTTGGTGACACAAGCAAGAGTAATGAGCAACGAAATACAAGTAGTAAAGGTTATAAGTAACCATAAAGTGGACATGAGGAGATGTTTCCCGTACTTCCTTCCCAAGGGAAGTACACCTATGTTGAAGGGGTGTGGAGCAACCAAGGTACTCCAATAGCACATATGTGCTCACCCTAGTCTCCGTTAGCTTCACTTGTGAGGGTTTGGCTCGTTCCACTATGAGGTCGGTTTGAAGGCATTGACCAAACCTTTACAACATGGTTGGGGCTGTCCCCAATTGTATTGGAGACTCCCAACAACGTCCCGAAGCTTCTCACACAAAGATGAATCTCCAAGACCCAATCTTCAATCAAGGGTTTCAAGAAACCGAAGAGGTAACAAGTTCCACAAGGGAACGAGGGGGGAATCAATTTACGGCTCGGTGAAAGGGTAGATCTAGCTCTTTTCCACCAAATTATTCAAGGGCATAAAGTTTGGGTGGGTGAGGAGGGAGATATAAGCATTTAAAGCTTTGGAGTAACAGAGGAGAGAGAAACTGGGACGAGCCTCCTGCCAAAGGTAGGGAAGGGGTATTTATAGGTCTCCTGAAAATGTGACCGTTGCTGATGTCGGAGGGCCGGAACTTCCGGAACTTATACAGGAACTTCCGGGGTGCAGGCCAAAACTTCCGCCCCTCGGAAACTTCCATCCAAAGTTCCAGTCAAACTCCCGGCCCAAAATCAGTCCAAAGTCCAAAAAGAACTTAGCCAATTTTTTGAGGCCTGAAAACTTCCAGGGGCCAAGGGCAGAACCTCCAGGGTTTAGCCCACCGGAACTTCCGGCCCTGAGCACCGGAACTTCCGGACCTGTCCAAGCAAACATCAACGAGAACATCTTTGAGAGTTCTTTCCTCCGGGACCTGGGATGGCTAGGTGTTTGTGGGGTTTGTGATTTTGCAAAGATTGATTCCCCCACACCTTCCATCATGCAACCCCCTCTAAAAGGAACGACAAACCTATTTACAACAAGTGTAAATAAAGGAAAACCGTGACTGGGCGTACCCTTCGGGTGCCCACTTTTGGTATACCTGGTGTAGTCTATCTAGCGATACACCGGGAGGCCCACATGCAGCCCAATAAGAAGGCCGAACCTGGAGGCCCATCGAACAAGGAGTACTCCCCAAGTTGAAGCGTAGTCCTTGGCGGTTAGGACCTTCCTTACCTGTAAACCTAATCGGATGCGAACTCCCGAGACCCAGCCTACTAGGCCGCCGATCTAGGGTACGCTCTATTCCACCACCAAAACCCTTGCGAGATCGCATCTCACCGGGACCTCCATTGTAATCACATCGAGATCAATAATCAGACAAGCAGGAAGTAGGGTATTACCCTCCGAGTGCCTGAACCTGGGCAAATACTTGCTTGTCAACCGACGAACTCACCAGCGCCATCTTCTCCCCCTCATACGAAACCCTAGGTGCCTAACCATGGGATTTGCCGTGGTAACCCCACGTCACACCATCTTCGATCTTTTCACTTTTGGGAGGGTTGCCAACCGTCATGCGTCTATCATCACTTGTATCTATAAACACTTGGCAAACGGTTAGAACACTAATTGTGTTGTCATTATTACCAAAACCCAATTAGGAGAGACATGCACTTTCAACAGGGCAGGCACATTATCTTTCAGTCACTTTCAACAGGGCAGACACATTATCTTTCAGTCGCCGAAGCCCACGCTCGGCGCCGCGGGACGACAACATTCTCTTCTGCGTGGGTGATCACTCCCAAGCCGGAGTCTAGGAGCCCATGAGAAGGTGATCGCCCTGGACTTCCGCGTCCCCACGCCGTACTGGGACGACGCCGACCCTAAAGATTGCATCAGCCTCACACATGCTATTTGCGGTCTGTGTAGGCGCTCGAGGCGGAGTGGCTCTGCTGGAGGGAGGACATCTTCGAGTTGCAATAACAGACACCCCACCCCGATGTGTTGGAGCAACCGCAGCAGCGTCCGCGTAGCGTCGTAACTACGTGTCTGACGCCTTCGCCTCTGTCGTCGTCTACCTCTCCTGCCCCGACAACGACTTCGTGACGGCTTAGATTAGGGTTATAGTAGCTTAGGTTTCAAAATCTTATTAAGTATCAATAAATCTAAATAAAATGTTAGACCTTTGTTTAAATCTGATTGCCCAATTTGTTTTAGGGTTTGGTTTGGTGGGGGAAGGGCGGTGTGGTAGCCGTCCACCACCGTTGCTCTAACAAAAATACTTGTATGCACCAAAAACCGCGGGTTCCACGGGGTAAATCCATTAAAAAGGTTAAATTTTAGCAGAGGTAGCTGCTACAGTTGGAGTTGGAGGGGAACTTGCTTTAGGAAAAACCACATTACTAGCTTATATGCCCTGGGAAGGTTACAATTTTGAAGACGAAGTACTAATTAGCAAACGTTTGGCATATGAGCATCCGGAAATATGAAATTCAGACGGATATGACAAGCCAAGCATTGGGTAGTATGAGGATGTTGCAAGGAGCAATAATAAAGTAATGGCTATAGTTTCGTAGTACAATTAAAAATATTAATTGTGGGCTGATTTGAAGTAAATTAGGTACGATTAAAATTCTGAAACTATGTTCCATCCAAGTATCTGTGTCATCTAATTCCATTTAGTCTTTGTTTTTACATGCCAAACAAACATGTGTCGGTGAAAGAATACAACAATGAATGGTGGATTGCGGGAAGAGAGTAAAATAGCGCAACCTAGGTTAAAAGTAAATGACCTTCTAAAATATGTGACATGGTATTTTCTAAAAATAGTAGAATACCTATTCTCCCATAAATTGAAATATTCCACGCATGTGATATTTTATCTAATATTTATGATAGCTATAGAATGTTATGATTTCAATTTCATCTTTCCATTATCTACGAAACCACAAATTTAGTTTATGAGCATATTCAATAACTTAAAGACAGTTCCCTCACATTTGTCGAAGGGCCACGTTGCTAGTTTATATAAATTTAAAAAGGAATAGGTAATATACACATTATATGTATATGACCGCGAGATCGCAGGTAGTAACATTAGTGCGCCCACTTTTTTCCACAATGAAGGGTTGGTGAGCCGCGCAATACTTACAATAATCACTTGTTTGTACTAAATTGTTTTACCTTTTTATGACTCAACCTAACAAATTTAAGCAATTTTTTTTGCTAAATGTAAGTCTAACACTATTCTTTATAAAATCAAGCATCCACAAACACAATCGTGCTAAACTTGAACCATTTTGTTGTTGTGAAAGTTTGCTGGCTTTCGAAAGTTGATTTGGCATCTTAAAACTTTTTTTAAATCAAATTTCATCAAGTTATAATGGGTAAAACGAAATAATATTAGTTAGTTCATTTCCTTTTTTTTCTTTATTGAATCGTGTGTTTATTTAGGCTATTGCTCACTTTAGTATCTTCAATATATCTTGATTTTAGAGGGTCCTTGATGGTAAGAATCTAACAAATATCTTTAGATAGGTTTCTAGAGTATGATTTGTTGGACGCGGAATAATGTCTCCCGGGTATCAGCACACCTAATGTTGTTACAACATCTCTATCAGATACCCTAAAAGCTCATACCGGATAAATAGTATCCGGTGAGCCGGATACTGGTTATCTGGTATGAGTCGAGCTCGGCCAGAATAGACACACGAAATTGTACTGGATATTCAAATTAAAAATCAGTTGCAAGTTTGCGCTAGAATTAGATAGCTAAAACGTCGATTGAAACTATATGAACTGAAATTAAACTACACTACAACAGAAAATGAAACCCTAAATCTACTCTCCGGCGATGTAGATGTGGCGGCGATCTCCTCCGCCGACGACCTACAGGTCGATGTCGTGGTCCTCCTTCTCGACGAGGTGGCACACCACCCAAGCGAGCTCACGCTCGTCCACCGCCGCCGTAGCGGCCGCAAGCTCGACGTCGGCGTCCTCGACCCGCTTCCAGGCCGGCAGCACGTCGTCGACGATGGTGTCCAGGTGGCAGGCACTAGAGTCGCGCCTGCCAACGTTGACGACGCACCCGTGCTCCAGAATTGGGAGCACCGGCGGCAGGCGGTAGTCGTCGGAGAACTCCTCTGACTTCGGCTCCGGCGCCTTCCTCCTCCGGCCACCGGAGGAGTTGGCTGCCTGCGCGTCGTGCACCTCGCCGGGACGAGCTGCTCCCAGCAGCGGGCCTTGTAGGAGCTGCGCTTGCGTGCAACCTCCGAGCGGATGCGCGCCGCCTTCCGTGTCACGTCGTCTTCCGGTGGCTCCCGGCCTCCTCCACCCCCGCTGGAGCTGCGCAGGCTTCCTCCGGCCATGGTTCTACTCGAAGGGGAGAGAAGAGACGGTGCTCAGTGGATTGCTCGCGGAGCTCTGCTAGGGTTGCGGCGGCGCTAGGCTGGGTGCAGCGCCGGGTTACGGTTTTGGTACCTTATCGAGCCCTCCGTCCCGGCTATATATCGGCCGAGCCACCGCTTATCCTGCGGCCCAGATAATTTTTTCTGGGCTGGCCCATTATTCAGTATCTGGTCTAGGCTAAAAACCAGCCTACCCCCAAATCGACCGGAGTTTTTGGGGCCAAGGGGCTTATCCATCATCCGCTTGAGATGCTTTTACCCTTGTGTTACCCGTTTGCTCCGAGCCGGGAATATATTTTATTACAGAACCACGAGGATGCCTGGACAGTGGAGTTTCAGTGTATCCCGCACATGTTCTTTCAAGTAAAACGCAGCTGACTAGTTTATTCCAGAGACTTTTTCCAGCTTCACGCGTACGTGGAGAACCCACCCACCATGGATCGACACCAAATTCGTAGTAAATCTAAAATCTTTGAACTGCATACCAGGTTCTAAAATACCACTAATCGTTGTTAAAAAACCACTAATCAGTCGTCCTGAGAAAACGAAAGTGACCCGGCAACGCCCAACATTTACTATTAGTTCAAAAAGAGAAAACGAAAACTGAGGGGTGATATTATCCTATCATCTTGCCGTGAGCTGATTTCCTGCAGGGACGCTCTTGATGCAGAAATAAAAGCGTTATTGGAAGGCATTTCGTTGGCGTTGACTTGGTGCAATCAACCATTGATGATCGAAGTGGACTGTTTGGAGATGGTCAAGATTTTAAATAATAAAGAGATGGATCGATCTGTTTATTCGACGACGATAGAGGAGATTAAAGCCTTGATGAAGGTTCAACGACTAGTATTACTCATATTAAGAGATGTCAGAACACTAGTAGTCAACTCTCACACGCCGTTCCCCTCTCCTGTCTACAGTGAGATAAAAGGCGATTTTTGGGCTCCTTCCCCGTCGACCCACCTCGCTCGCCGGCGAGCCGCGGGTTCCCTCTTCCTCCGCCGGCCGCTCCGGCGGCGGGAGGACGGGGGAACCCCGATCTCGGCTTGTACATAGTGTAGGGTTCGGTAGGGTGGCCGCCGGCGGCGTTGTGGTGGTGGCGAGGCTGTCGGTGTGGTGGTTTGCGTCGGCGCGCTCCCCCGCCTGCGTCGGAGTTCTTCGGGCCTCCGCCGTGGCGCGCTCGACTTCGGGAGGCCGGGGATCTGCGGATCTGCTGGCCTCGTTCGTCCCCGGGTACTGCGAGTGGTGGTGGTGGTGGTGGAGGTGCAGGGTGGCTGCGGTGGTGGAAGGTGGTGTGCAGGCGGTGGATCCGTGGCGCTGGCCACGGATCTGGGGCGGAAGCTGCTCGGGCCGGGCCCCGGCCGATGGAGGACAACCGTCTTCACAGCCAGCTCGTCGGAGCTGGTGGCTTCTGCGGCTTTTCAGTGCCTTTCGGCATGGTGCTCTTCCGTTCCTTGGGCAAGGTCGCCGGGCGGTCGCTGCTTCTGTCGTCTCCGGCGGCGGAGGACGCGCGTGGCGGTGGACCTCGAGGTTGAAGATGGAGTGACACTGCAGTGTCTCCTGTATCCTCTTTTTTTCTTTGCTTGTATGTGGCGTTGTAATGGTTTGTTTTCCGTATGAATACAAGTATGAAAAATTCAAAAAGAACACTAGTAGTCATTTTATGGCAAATTATGCTAGAACTCATACTCATACGGAAGTGTGGCTCGCCTCTGGTCCAGAGGGTTTACTAAGCACATGCCGTCGAGATTGTAATTCTTGATGTTTCGGAGTAATACAAGTCACTTTCGCAAAAAAAAATGAAACCGGGGAGGCTGCGGCCTCCCTGTGAATCTAAAAAAAAAAACTGAGCATCTCCAAATTCAAAACCAATCAGCCAATCGGAGCACCTGTGCCCTAAATGTTCTATCCAGGATCCGCTGTTCGCCGCTCGCTCGAGCTGGTCGTTAGCACGTCCCATTTTCTCAAATATTATTTTCGTTTGAATCTCGTTAGCACGTCACGTTGACGTGGACGCATGAGCGTGAAATCTTGTCCCTATCCGGCCTCCGCCTACAAAAGGGCAAGGGGATGCCCACATCTGCTCGCATCATCTCCTCTCTGCTCCGTTTAGTTTGGAACCAACCATAGAACAAAGCTCGCGCGCGCAGAGCAGCACAGGAAAGAGGCGGCCGGGCGAAAATGCTGGAAGGGAAGGCGATGGTGGAGGACACCGACATGCCGGCGAAGATGCAGCTGCAGGCGACGTCGGCGGCGTCGAGGGCCCTCGACCGCTTCGACGTCCTCGACTGCAGGAGCATCGCGGCTCACATCAAGAAGGTAACTTGCTTACTGCTAGTTGGCAAGAATCAAGATAGTTACCAGAGCTAAAAACTCTACAGAAAATGACGAATGATTTGATTTGATTTGAATTGGCTGCAGGAGTTTGACACTATCCATGGGCCAGGATGGCAATGCGTGGTCGGCTGCAGCTTCGGCTGCTACTTCACGCACAGCAAAGGGAGCTTCATATACTTCAGGCTGGAGTCGCTCAGGTTCCTCGTGTTCAAAGGCGCTGCGGAGGAACAATCACGGACGCACTGACAAGCTGCGCATAACGCCCATCTCATCGTGTGGATGAAGATGGTGGAAGCCTGCATTGCAATTTGTGAATAGCAATCTTGATTCAGATGGCCCGTGCAAAAAGAGAATCCTGATTTAGATGGATACGGCTAACTAAATTGATTGAGAATTGTTGTATGAAAGAGTGCTCCAGCATGATGTAGAACCAATTTGATTTTAAAAAAGCACGTCATGTTTGAAGAAAAGTATGGGCAAACGTGGTGAACGTTCCTTTTCTGCTGAAAGATCCAAATCCAAAAAATAAAAACATGGAAAAATTAATTCCGACCTACCGGATTCGAACCAGTGACCTAAGGATTTATCTGCGAATACTACAGTCCTCCGCTCTACCAACTGAGCTAAGGTCGGGTTTTGTTTGAAACTAGTCATAATTTGTACTCCCTCCGTTTGGAAAAGGATGTCACAAAAATGAAAGATAGACCATTTTTGTGACATCCTTTTCCGAACGGAGGGAGTAGTAAACACATAAATTACGATTGAGTTGAATCAAATTTTCGATGTTTATGCATGAAAGACGTATTTAGTGTCACATTCAGAAGTGTAGCCATTAACAGTGTGGCGAGTGATTTCATTAAGCAAATATATGAACCTTGTTGATAGAGACCTCTTTATTTTTTTCCCTTTTGCAGGGCGAGGATATTAACGAAGAGGTTAATTAATTACTACTGTACCTAATACAGAGGCAATTCAATGGAGATGTACAATCATAATAAAACCGTGACATTAATTGGAATAACCACATCCGCAAGGACTGTCACTTTGCTGTGGTACCAACTATCCCCCTCTTCCACTGACACAGATGGGATTTGTTCGGACTTTCGGTAACCTGTAGATGACGACAGGTTCATGTACTTTTAGTGCACTCCCAATCTCCTGCAACAACAGGAAAATACATTCAGAAACTGCTGATACTACGCTCTGAACATTGGAGACGGAATTGCTTTGCATCCGACGTTTTTCGTCCGATTCGTGTACGACAAGTTGCTCTCGCTACAACGCCATGGCCCAAAGCATGGCATATTAATTTCCATTCCAGTTTACCACATGCACATTGACGTTGCCCCGTGCAGAATCTCCGTAGAGCGAGCAGACGACGGATCTTGCTCGGGCAGGACGGGAGCTAGCGAGAGGTCTTCTCTTCTGCTAGCTCCCGTTGAATACGGGAAGCTGCAGGGGGAGGAGAGGCTACGAGTGGCAGGGCATGCACTTTCTAATAATAAAGCATGCGGCGCTCCCTAATTATACTCCCGGCCCTCTCCCCATCATGGCCTCTTCTTCCCTTCGCCTTCTTACCATGGCAGCAACGAGGCAGGCGAACCAGCCCGTGGATCGCAAACGCTCACGGGAATCATCCATTCGGAGCTGATCATTTCGATCCAGCTTTTAGCTCTGGGCGCGCATAATCCCGGCTCATCCTTTCCCCCTTCGCCTTTGCATTTGAAAAAGCTGCACGCTTTACAGGTACGCCGGTATGATCATAAGATGTGCCTGCCCTTTGTAGTTTTGTCCGTCAATCCTTGAGCGAAAGTGAGATATATATGCCATTGTGAAGTTACGGCAGGTAGATCGCCTACGCGATGGCGGCCAATGGCGCGTCGCTGGAGCGGCGGAGCTCCGTGCGGCGGTCGGCGAGCACGGTGCAGGAGGAGCCGCCGGCCGCCGCGGACCACGCCACCACAGGACCTTCCGGTAAGCTGCAGATCGACGAGTATATACATATACGTTGTTTGGTTGTGTGGCAGCCGATCCATCGCATTGCGCTCTGGTTCAATCGGCGTTTGGTTTGCATGCAGACATGGACGTGATGAAGGAGAAGTTCGCCAAGCTGCTGCTCGGGGAGGACATGTCGGGGTCCGGGAAAGGCGTGCCGTCAGCGCTGGCACTCTCAAACGCCATCACTAACCTTGCAGGTGACAAGCTAGTTTCTTGCCAAATTAAGGATCTTGTAGATCAACAACAAATGCCCGTTTAATAGGGATACTATATGATCTGTTGGCAGCTGCTGTGTTCGGAGAACGGAAGCTTGAGCCCATGGCCCCGACAGGAAGGGAAGGTGGAAGAAAGAAGTCGGCTGGCTCCTATCCGTCGCGGACCACATCGTCGAGTTCGTCGCCAAGAAACAAGTCTTGGATAACGGCGTCGAAATGGAGGTTCGGTTGCATTTGCATCATCTTCTTCTTTGCCGCCGGTTCGTTCCAGTAATCTCCTTGATTACTCTGCATCTGCTCGTTGCAGGTAATGGGCACGCAGCAGCGAAGGGATCTGCAGTCCAACATACCAGCTTTACGCAAGATCGACGCGATGCTTCTCGTAAGATAACTACCAGTAACATCATCACATTTGAAGCAATCAAATTAACTGTCACATGATTAATTGTACGTGCTCTTTACGCTCGGTGATCGAGCAGGATTACCTGGACAACTTCAAGGATCGAAACGAGTTCTGGTACGTGAAGCGCGACTCGTGCTCCGAGAGCGAGAAGGAGGAGGCTGGGTCGGACGAGAAATGGTGGATACCGATGGTGAAGGTCCCTCCCAACGGTCTGGCCCCGGCATCCAGAGCCTGGATCCAGCACCAGAAGGAGCTGGTGAACCAGGTGCTCAAGGCGGCCATGGCCATCAACGCCAACTGCCTCATGGAGATGGCCATCCCGGAATCCTACCTAGAATCGCTGCCCAAGGTACGCGCCTCTAGTTTCAGATGATCTATGCAAGATTTTTACTATTAGTTCCTGATGCATATGCATGCGCAGAACGGGAGGGTGAGCCTTGGGACGCGCTGTACCGGAACATCACGGACGTGGAGTTCGACCCGGACGAATTCCTGTCGACGGTGGACCTGACGTCGGAGCACAAGATCTGTGACCTCAAGGACCGCATCGAGGCGTCGGTCATCATCTGGAACAGGAAGGTGCACAACAAGGACGGCAAGTCGTCGTGGGGCTCCGCCGTCAGCCAGGAGAAGAGGGAGCAGTTCGAGACCGGGCGCAGACGCTGCTGCTCATCATCAAGCACAGGTTCCCTGGCATCCCACAGTCCAGCCTCGACATTGCAAAGATACAAGAGAACAGGGTACGTGTTTTTTTCCATTCAGTCACGAGATGGAAAATATATCAGTAGCTTATGATGCACATTCGCCTCGCTACCACTAGGACGTAGGATTTGCCATCCTGGAGAGCTACTCCAGGTCTTGGAGAGCCTAGCCTTCAACGTCATGTCCCGGATAGAGGACGTGATCGTCTCCGACAACGTCGCCAGGGAGAAGGCCAAGAAGGACATGCCACCCGGGTCGGAACCGCCGCCCGCTGCCCTTCCCGACGGCAGCATGGTGGACAGCATGACTCTGCTCGACTTCATGGGCTGGAACGGCGATGCCGAGGGCAAGGCCGACGACAAGTCTCCATCCGCGGCCGAGCAGGACGACGGGAGGCTGATGAAGCTGCCCAACATCATGACAAACCTCAAGAACACGTGGGACGTCCTCGGAGGGCCTGGTCGCCATTAGAATTTTGCTTGTACTTTTACCTAGTGTACATAGTATATTCTGTGATAGAACTGGGCGGCCGCTCAAGTAGCCCGCTGTTTTTATTTTGCACACTTCCGACAGACCTCTTTTTTTTGTATGATTCTAAAGGATTGACCAATATAACTGATCTTAGAGACGTCTATAAATTCAGAAATTTAGAGCTATATATTATGTTTAAACTGTACTGAGCAAGACATTTCAGCCATATCTGAGCTCGGAAACACAATAAACAGACATCCTATCTGACGAGAACAAGAGGAGTTTTGCAGGAGCACCATAAGCAACAATCGAAAACACTGACAAACATTAGCTTTCCCAAACTATGCACTATACCGTGCTGCAAGATACCTCAATGTTCAAGGGTACTACGCATGACAAGTGCAGCTTATTATGGGATTCGAAATCCCAATCATCTTTTCATCCGTTGTGTACAATACCGCCTCAGAAAACGAGTCTAGTGAGTCTACAAGGCAAATTCTTGATTTCAGCCAGGAGTAACACAACACTGGTTGAACCCTTACGACACTGCCATATGTAATTTTAAGATTTTATTGTGCAAGAGGGTTGCGATGTTATCATTCACTTCAGTTTTGTGACTGCAGCATCTATGGCATCTGAAAGATGGGACACAGTCCTGGAGCTCAAACCAGCCATACTGATCCTCCTGCAAGAGAAATATACCACTTGTCAACATGAAGTAGCCACAGGGGACGCTTGAGATCGAAAACCAGGAAGAAGAAACCAGCTTAAATTTACTAAATGTTCACAAACAATAAGACATCAAAGTTACACTACCAAAGCATTTGATGACGAGATATGTAAATGCTTGACAAGAGGACAAGGGCATTACCCATCAGATGTCATGTAAATGTGGAATTCCTGCCTCATGAAGGCTACTTGATCACTGTTGAGCCCAGTGAAAGTAAACATCCCAATCTGCTTAATGATGTGGCTCCAGTCTCCAGGAGTGCCTGCATGATGTCACAAATGCTCAACACTTAGGTACAGAGAAATGAAAAAAATGGACCAAATGACTGAATACTCAAAACTAGGTCAATTAACCAAAATAGTTTAGTGCACTACAATACTGCATGAACTTCAGATTTCAGGATCTTAACCTCAAGAACTTGGTATTAAACTGTATAGAAAAGCAGGAAGCTATTTATCAGCTTTCGCTGAGAACCTAAGAAGCGTATGTTCACAAGTCACAACAACAGTTTATTCTATTTATTATCAAAAGAACAATTAGTCAAAGCAATTGTTCAGTCGTTGACAAATACAAATAAAACCAGGTTGTGACAGAAGATATTGGAGAAATTATTAGACTGAAAGGCCATTAGTCAAGCTTCATGGCACTGAAGATTAACTATTCTGATAGCAAAAAGGAAAGAGTGGACTTGACAGAAACTAGTACCTCTGGCTTTCAGCGCATCAAAAAGCTGCTGCCTCATGCTAATAATCCTATCAGCCATGCCCTTCAGCTCCATAGTCCATTCATCGAACATACCGCTAGAAAATTGAGAGAACATAATCAATAACAAGAGCTAAGAAATAAGCACTATCTATTTTCCCTAGATTTGTTGATCTGCCAATAGAAGTTCATTTCAACATAACTATATGGCAAGAATACTACCTGTCCTTAAGTATGGTAGCCACGATAGAAGCGCCATGAAGAGGAGGCTTGAATACATAGGCCTAATTACAAGCTTGAGCTGACTTTCAACCTTAACAGCAACATCAGCACTCCCACAAACCTGAAACATCAAGTTGCAGGTTTTTAGTTCCTCCAGCAACTCATAGGAAATTTTGAGGCTCACCAACCATTAAGTTAATCCACATACACATCGAACCGTCCTAGAATCAATACATTACTTCATTAATTAAAGCATAAGTGTCATATGTTAACTTGTAAAAAGATCTTCGAGGATGGCCAAATTAAGAAAAAAAAATACTACCAAGTGGGAATTTCATCCATCCCGGACTATATTTGACATCACTATACATCTGCACTACTTCCTCTGTCCCCTTTTATAAGACGTTTTGGCAGGGAGCAATATTTTCCCAGATAGGAACAAACGATGGTAGCTACAGACTCAAACTGTAACCACCAATGGATACAACTGCCAATTTCCTTTGTCCCAAAGATACTTATGTCGTATTCCTCTTAACAAAATTAAGAAAGAAATATCAGAATATACTTAAAACTAACTGAACTGATGCCTCTTAAGAAAATGAAAAATATGAGATAAAATATAGCTTCCTATCTAGCAAACAAACTCATCGAGTACGTGCATTATCTCATTATACAAGAAGGCTAAAATAAGCTTCCATGCACATAATGAGAGGATAAAAATTAATCAGACATAGATAAGAATTGTTAAAGTTGATAAGAAATACAACTGCATTTTATAGTTGTATGGCAAACAACTGTATTTGGAACTGTAATTGTATGCATTTTAGTATCAGACCATACAACTAACGAGGCAATTCATAAATTTAATTATTGCCGCAACACAGTAAGAAGATGCCTACAAACTTGACCTCAAGTCCAAGAACTAAGGTAAGGCCATAAAGGCGAAATTAATAAGAATTAGTATAAGATAACTTACAATGCTTAAAGCACCGACACGCTCTCCATACAATCCCATGTTCTTAGCATAGCTTTGAGCCATGAGCAATTCACCACCATCAGCAACAAACATGCGCACTGACTGGGCATCTTTGTCAAGGCTTCCACTTGCAAATCCCTGCACAGGAAAATCATTTGAGGCACAATACTGAATTCGTAAGGTACTTGGAAAGAATGTGCGTCATGTGAACAAATAATTAAAAAAAATTCGTGTTATATAGTTATGCGCCATATTCCCTAAGTTTTAAGAGAAAAGGGGTCTGCCCCTGGTTCCATTTATTCCCTAAGTTTTAAGAGAAAAGGGATTGGTCCCCTGGTTCCATTTATTCCCTAAGAAGCATCAGTATTAGGCATGCCAATTACTTACTTGATAAGCACTGTCAAAGAATGGTAGCAATGCTTTCGATCTCATCAGCTGTCTGATCTGTTCCCACTGATCCAAGGTTGGGTCTACACCGGTAGGGTTGTGGGCACAGGCATGAAGCAGTACAATTGCACCTGAGGAGCTGAACTGAGGTCTTCCAAGAGTCCTGTGACACAAGAACATATCCTTGATCAAAACAGACACCTACAGTTACAGTGAAAGTACGCACAAAGGAGCCTTATACCATGAAGTAGTGTTAGAGGAGAACTGAAGTAAATACCTTTGAAATCCAGTCCACGGGTTGCAGGATCATAGTACCGGTAACTCCTAACAGTCAGGCAGCTAAGGTGAAGATTTTTGATGATTCCCCCAGGTTGGCTGTGGGATGTAGATAGTGCGCTGGAGAAAATGTTCATGATTTAGCAAACACACTTTGCAATGAATTCTAGCAGCCAAAAAAGGAGACCAGAAAGACACTTACTTCATGATAGTGTCTTGCAAGAAATTCACCTCCCACTCGTAGAGAACCAGTCCCTGATAAGGCTTGAACTGTAACCACCCTATTCTCCTGAATAGCAGGACTATTCCGAAGGAGGTACTTATGTCAGATAAATTACTATTTGGTATGAATGTTTCACAGAGAAATACAGCAGTTGACGGTACCAGTTGAACAAACACACCTGTCAGCACCAAAGATGAGCTTGGCACTCAACTTATTGAAATCTGCCAATCCAGTGATCGGCAAGTACTCCTTAACACGTGATCTGCACAAAATAAGTAATTGCAGGTAAACAAATGCTATCATAAGTTTCAACAGTTAGCAGTTAGACACTATACACATTTTTCTCACAGCCGTAAATTTTGTGTAAACCCAGACAAGCAACTCCCCTGTAAACATCACCAGTTAATACAATACACAGACCGGAACATGTTAGAGCAGTTATAAAACGATAAACTCTGACCCTAACTTGAAAGAGATATTGTTGCCACTCCTGCGAAGTCTGAATCACCTACTGAGAAATATTTGACGATGTGTGTAACAAGTTGACAAGGAGAGCAGTGCCGTACCCGGAACTGCAACTACAACTACAACTACATCAACTAATCGTAAACGACCGTCCAAGATAGGAAACCACCAAAATGGCCTGAAAACATATTCTAATCAAGCAGGTGTAAATAAAAGACCACGATCAATAATCATATCGGAGAATACAGCATGACAAGCACGCGATCTACCAACAAAAGGATTCTACCAGCAACAACACTTCCACGCTAGCTAGAGGTCAGATCTACTAGCTAGTTGAACCCGAATTTTAATCCGGGACGCAGCAAACTGAACTTTCAGTCACTTCAAAAAAGAGGCACCGCACGAACTGACGCGGATCATCAGGATTGTGAATCGGACTCACTCATTATGGATCAGCATCGCTTCGGCGCGCTTGACCACATTCAGCACCAGGGCTTCCCTTCCTGCTCCGACGAAAACGCAAACGGGAGTCAAATCAAGCTCTGATCCAGCAACTGTTGAATTGAAAAGAAAAAAAAATCCCCAAAGCAGGGCTTACCTCGGTCCGGTAGGCGCCGACGCCGAGGTTGACCTTGACGGGGCTGGATCCTTGTTGAACGCGACCGTCACCTGCGGAGACAGCACCAATCAGGTCGGCGGAACAAAAAAAAAACAAGTGCGTGATCGCGCCGAAAGCAGCGGGACCAGCCGACGGGGAAGGGAAGGGAGGGAGTAGAGTAGGAGATCGGTTGGGGGAGGGTTACCCCGAGGATGGGGTCCTCTGGGCCCTGCGCGACGGCGGCGAAGACGGAGGAGGAGGAGGCCATGGTGGGAAAGCTTGGAGGGCGTCGGCGGAGGTGGCGTTGATGTTCGTGGGGAGGAAGGCAGCAGGTGGCGCACCAGCGTACTTAACCTTCGTCGGCGCTACCGCTAGGTGCATTCTCGGCTCCGATTCGGTGCGATCGAGCGAGCGAGCGTTTCTGGTGCGGTGTGCGTGGCGTGGGGAAGGGGAATCGAGGGGCGTGGGAAGCAGCTGCCGGGTTGGCGTATAAACGGCGGGCGCGGACGGGCGCCGCCGCCGCGGCCGGTGACGTGGATGGCTGTTTCGCTTGGAGTTGTGCCACGCGAACGCGTACTAGCGCGGTGATCGGTGCCGTCGGGGGTGTGTCTTCGCGTGGGTCCTTCCCTTATTTTACGGCGTTGTGCGTGTAGCCAGGGGCTTGCCTGCGGCCTGCCCATGCGACCATCCGTGCGACGGGACGCGTGGAATCCATCGAGTGGTTGCGTTTGCCGCACCCCTTCGCTGCTTTTCCTTCCAGAAATAAAGAAAAAGAAATACGTACACGTTATCCTCTCCCGTCGAGCATACTGCTTCTCCTTCCCTGGTTCGCTTTCCCCCTGTCTGAACTCTCAACTCGGTTAGCTCTCTCCCGCGACGGCTCGCCGCCTCCGCCGTCCAATTCGAGGTCAGAGCTGTGGGGTCGAGCTGGACCAGCGCGACCGCGCCTCCGGCGCCGGTCCGTTTCCGCCAACCGCGTCCACACACGCATCACGGCTGGCGGCGGCCGCGACTCTGCTACCTCGGCGCTGGCCGTTCCCGGCAACTGCGTCCGGCGTCCCCACGCGCGTCACGGCTCGCGGTGGACCTGGTGGTCTCAAGGCGGCGGCGCGGGATGCCCGACAAGGGGTCGACCGGGACCTGCTGCGGACCATGCAGCGGAGAGGCAGCTGGGAAAGGGGTCGATCGGCATTAGCGGTGGTCTGGTCCCTCTCAGCGGCGAGGAGAAGGCGAGGCACCGCCGGGGCCGTGGCGGCCGGGTTGGTCTCTCCAGTGACTGAGGGGATAGCACAGACGAAGGAGGCGCTGGGATGTGTGCTCGTCGCCGGGTTCAAGCGGAGAACTAAGGTAAACACATTTTGCATTCTGTGTGATTGTTCTAAGGAATTCTTGAGCTACTTTGTGTGAACACTTCATCTTTTTGCCAATTAGAACTTGCAAACCCGTGATTCTCATATTACAAAATTTCAAAATAAAAGTGATGCAAAAGAATCTCATGACAAAAATATGTAGCCAGGCAACTTAGAAGGCTAAACTCTACATAGCAAATCTATTATGTTGGCTTCTGTTGATAAAGAAAGGCTTGATTTTGTCCTGTCACAGCGCCATAGGTCCCAATGTCAATGGTACCTTGCAGTGAGGGATTCAGAGAATAGTTTTGCCGTGTCGCAGTGCTAGAGGTCCCTTGCAGTGAGGGATTTAGAGCATAGTTATTTCCCGCACAGCGCTTAAGGTCCCAATTCCAATGTTCCCTTGCAGTGAGGGATTCAGAACATGATTTTGTTGCGGTAAATAGGTATATGTGTGATTTGTCGGATGGCCCTGCCCACAAAAGTAGAGTTTAATTTCATCGAAACTTTTAAAAATGGAAAACTTGGAAGCATGGAGTGCTTATACCATTGGTGTGTTGTATGGTTGGAATCCTGCTAGCGGTTCTTGGGATGTAGTGACATTGGGTTCGTATTACCAATTGATGGTGGCATTGCAACGTTTAGCATAGTGTTGTAGTGTAACTGATATGCAGCCATTTGATTTGTGAAAATCTCCAAATGATCCTGTGAAAAATGATATCGAAATGTTAATACAATTAAAGGTTTTTATAGAAAACAAACTACAAATGCTTATACCGTTGAAGTGCCATGGGGTTGTACTTCTGTAGTATCGCCCGTGCCTCGGACTGTACTTGTGAAGTATTTCCCTTGTTCTTTTTCTTCTTTGAAGTTGCTTTCTCAAAGCCACTGACTGGTCTTATTGATCCCTTGGTAGTCTCTCCTTAAACTTGATACCTTTTGGTTTGGCAAGCCCCTGATTATGTTTCGAAATTCTACTAGAGTCGATGTTCAGTCCTGGCACAATAATGCTAAATTGAAGTCTTGGTTTAGAAGTATTATAGTTAGTTATAAGTACAAGACATACCTTCTGTAGTACCTGGGTCACCCACTTCTGGATCAGCTATATTTTTCAAGGTAGTACATGAGTTACCCAATTCTGGATCAGATCTAATTTTCAAGCTTTTCTCCACATCTTGTGCTAATTGCTCTGCGCAGTTAACAGCCAGATCATATGATTCATCAGATTCAGCGGCACGAGAAGCTATTTTCATAAACATTCTGCATAAATCCCTGTAGCGATCGACATTCTTGCTTTTATGTCCACATGCTGTTGCGCTTGCTACTTATATCCAAAGCTTTTGCATCAATTGTCCACCTTTTCAAGATATATTCATCAGGGATATGCTTGATATTATTGATATCAAGTACCTTTAAGCAGTGAGAGCAAAGTATATGTGGTTACAGCTTGTCTTAACATACAGCTAGCTTCTGCCGCTAGCTTGGGACTACTCTGTGTTGCTTTGAAGTCACATCTCAGCTCTTCATATCTTTTATCTGCAACTAGCCGCTCAAAATGATGGAAAAAAGTAAGCATGTCATATTTAACACTAATGTATCTCTTCAGCTCATTGTTAATGCTTTCACTTCTTTGGGTAGTGCTCATTTGGGCAGAGAAATTATTTTTCCCATACACTAGTGCCCAATGCTCCCTTTTCTCAAACCACCTTGTAGCCACTCATTCTCATGTAGTCCATGCTTATCAAGCATTTCATTCCATGCACTTATAAACTCATCTTCTTCCTCTATGTCATATATACAATGTTGAAAATCAGTATTGAACTTCTTGTATTCTGGAACAACTCCAGCAAGGTGCTTGCAAGCATTTTGATTCATATGCCACACACACAAAGTCTATGAATAGAATAAGGTAGGACTATACGGATTGCCTTCGCCATTGCTGCATCTTCATCGGTCAAATTGTCCATGGATGCTTTTCCGACATAACTTTTAAAAAAGTTCTAAAGAGCCAACCAAAACTTTCTGCGGTTTCATCAAGAGAAGTGCAGCACCGAAGACAACGGTTTTCTTATGATTATTGACCCCAACAATCAAACCAATGGACGCCCATCATCTAATTTCCTGTATGTGTCAAAGCATATAACATCGCCAAACTCGCATAGTCCGCAACCATTTTGAGTCAGCCCAAAAAATATTTGTTATCAAATCATCCTCATCTACTTGAATTGAATAGAAGAAATTGACATCTTCTGATACCTTCTTCTCCATGTATTCTAACACCCCCCCGGTGTCACCTTCCTTTGCTTTATTGTTCTCTTTGAGTACAGTCGATTCTTCATATCTTCACGTGTACAACCAAGGCTTTCAATTCCACCTGCTGTTTGGCCATCATATCGATTGTTGCTTTATTTGAAATACTACAGATTTTGCAACCTCTGCATCAGCTATGTGCACTTCTGTACTTTTCTTTGGATCTCAAAAAGTGTGCCTGGTTCCAGGAGCAAGAGCATGGTTATGTGACGACTCAAATTCGTACACATCATAAATTGCGTTTCTGAGGCTTATCTTCATACGGCGGTACACCCACATCTTGTTTCAGGCCTGCTGTAGCTGAATGTGTCCCCTCTTTTATCATCCCCACGATAGCCTATAAGTTGAAGTAATTTTCTTAGTACATGAAAAATGGTTTACAATCATACAAAATACTTATATCCATACCTTGACGAGAGCATGTAAATGTCCGTTGTTGCATTGTTGAAGAGTTCTTCACTTTATGCCACTACTTCTTCTAATGCTGAAGCCGATGGTTTCAGCATACTTGTTATAAAAGGAATAAGCTTCCTCTTCCGATAAAAAATTGCATCCCAAGTTTTGGTACCCTGCCATCAGTGGGATCAGCTGCAGTTTCTTGAAAATCCTGTATCAGATAAATATTCCATCTGAGTCGCTGTTGTGCTACAGATAAAAGCTTCTGATCTGATCCACCTTCCAGTTAGTTAGATGAAATATTTATTTTATAGTTGGTTCTGATCTGATCCAGCGGCCGGTGCTAGGTGGAACCTTGGCTGGGCATTAGATCAAACTTTTTTTGCAATGGACAGGTTTGTGTATATGCTGATCTAACAATTGATATGTTATGTTTTGTACAGAATTGCAAAGGAAGCGGATGGCAGCATTAGAAGATTCCCACAATCGGTTCAAAGAAAGAAATCACGACTCTCAAGTATGATTCATCGTGAAAAATAGGCTAGATTTCTTACTGTCGTGTGTGAGATTCATCGCCATCAGTCGGACCCTGATTACTTGAAGCCATCGGCGACCTGTGCTGATTTCTGCAATGGACGATTGGATCTTGTGTTTAATTGGAGGATGGACGTCTGTGTTCGATGCTGAGCATCAGCGGCAACTCAGCGGCAAAGTTATTAGCAGGAAGTTATTTTGGCGCGCAGGTGTATTTCGTGGGTGTGTTCCCGCCAGATTATTGGACGCAGATTATTACCCCCTATTTTGTGTTTAGTTTTAATGATTTCCTTGTATTACGGAACGGAAGTGGTACACGATCTGTATTTCAGCGGTTTTGATTTTAGGAAAATCGGGCTGGGGTGCGGGCACAGAGCCGCGTCCCTGGATGCCGTCCATCCGCGCGGTCGCACGGATGGTCGCATGCCCAGGCGACAGGCAAGCCCCGTCCGCGTTCGAGTGTTTGTTCAGGCCGTTTAATCCGCCAGGGAAAGCGTAACGTGGCAGCAACTACAAGCTCTCAATTTTTTTTTGGACTTGACAAGCTCTCAACTTTAAAAACTTACTACCTCCGATCCATATTAGTAGGCACAACTTTATCTAGATACACATGTATCTAGTCTAAATACTTAACTAGATACATATGAATTTAGACAAAACTATGCCCACTAATATGGATCGGAGGAAGTACTAAAAAGAACTCACTTCCCAAGTTGCAACAAATTATGGTGTCGCCTACCGGACTACCGGTGTGTCCGTGTGTGAAATGGATGACACACAGCCTTGGATGGCAACGGGAGGTTGCTCTTCAAGGCTGAGTGAGACGCAAGCTATCACAAATAATTGGATGGGTCTTTACAATATTTTTGAGTTCCGCTATGGATATGATCGACATTAATTGAAGATAGATCTTTTCGGTTCGGCTAAAACGAATGCTAGTAGGGAAATCCATATCGGGTCATGATGCATCTGTGAATGCTAAGTAGGGAAATCCATATCGGATCATGGGTGCAGATGCACCCATTGTTTAAAAAATATCAAAATATCAAAAATTCAAAACAAAAATTTCGGATATATTTCAAGACATTTTATGTTAGCATAAAAAGTTTCGTGAAGAAAAGACATTTTTTGTGACCTGTGCAAACAAAGACAAATCCGAACGCTACAAAAAACTTTGTGCGAGACATTTTTTTGTCTTTTTTGCATAGGTCACAAAAAAATGTCTTTTCTCTCCGCGAATTGTTTTGTGCTGACACGAAATGTCCTGATGTATATTTGATTTTTAGGGGAATTTTTTAACATTTTGAAAAGTTTTGAAAATATTTTACACAACGGTGCATCTGCACCCGTGACCCGAAACGCCGTGTCATGCAGTATTGCTTTTCCCGGATCGTTGTTGTTGATTTCTTACCATTGCTGCTAATTGAGCTATTTTCAATTTTTATTTGTTTGCAGATACGTTTGACTTGATATGATTTTTAAAGAACAAACAAACTATCGCGTGCCTAAAGAGGGAACCCAAATAGAGGGATGTCGTGACCGACATATTGAGATAATTAATCAGATTCTAGTCAATACAACGACAATAATATAGTCTCGGAGATCCGAAAACATCGAGGTTTACTTTGGATAGTTATCTCACTATCCACATTAAGCCGAAGCATCAACGCCATAGGTGATAACTCGATCTTTCAACTGGAGTTAGAGGAAGGACATTATTTTCTACGCTTCACTACCGCGAGTGTAAAAATATCAGCTAGTATAATACTGTACATGAAATCATTCTTTTCCATGGTACAAAGTATCTCTTATGGATTGACATGGGGATAAACCCCGGGTGCCTAAAGACCCACAGAAGATCCCGAGTGAAACGCAAAATCAAGTCTGGCCGCCTCCGGCTGCCCGGCTCGGCCGAGTCCGCCTGCCCCGAGCGCAGCCGGCCTCCGCCTAGCCTATCGAAGCACACCCGGCGGCATGGGCAAGAGGAAACTGCAGGCTCGTCATCATCACGATTCTCAGAGACAAGCAGATAACGACAAACGACGCCCACCTTATGCGACCAAGATCAACGGTAGCAGCCGGATTCGGTTGGTCGCCAGCCGGATGACCGGCTGCCACTTGCCTACGAAGAGCAGGAGACAAGGGCCCGTGTGGCGGCGCCGGGGCCATGCCCGGCTAGCCCTCCACGTCGCCCAGGCGTGGGCTAAAGCGAAGTCTACCCTACGTCTCTTACAGTGCCCAGGGGCCTCGACAGGCGAGAGACACAGGGCGCCGCCCGACACACCGACAGAGACCTACAAGCTGTCTGCCGAGTAGGCGGGGGCCGGCGCCGTCGCCGCTAGCCCTCCACGTCGCCAAGTCTACCCCGACAAGATATCTCCTGTGCCGCCTAGGAGACCGACAGGCGAGAGACTACGGAGAGCTGCCCAGCATGCTGATGGCCCTTCAACGTAGTTACCCCACAATGGTGCCAGAAAACAGTTGCTGGCCCCTTCGCGTGGTACCTGCGTGAAAAGTAAATGTGTTAGGTTTAGACTCCAAGTGCAGAGTGTATGTAGTAGTGGAAGACAGTTTTCCCCACGAGGGGTGACTCGAGGGTTTAATATCGAACTCTCGGGGAACCAGTATTTCAGGTGTTATCTCTTATATCCCTTCTCTTAAGAACCTGCAACAAAATAAATTTTTGTGCCCTCAACCTCACCAAGTGGTTGTCAAGCACAAGGTGTGAGAATGATAATAAAATAAATATGCAAACATAGTAAATATGCAATGATGGTAAAATAAATATGCAATGATGGTGGAATGATAAATGATATTTTTGGTTTTTTTATATGAATGCAAGATGTAAAAGTGTTTTTGTATTTTCGGATTTAAAAATGGCAGCAAACAAAAGTGGTGATAAAAGTGTTGGAAAGGTGTTTCTTATGATTAAAAATGGACCGGGTTCATGGTTTCACAAATGCACTCTCTCTTGATAACGTGGTAGACAATGGAAACACTAAAATTAACATGAAGATGGCAAGACATGGTTTGACAAAGTTATTAATAATATGGCATCACGTCCTAACATAGAGATCTCAAGTATAAGTTGTTCTCTCTCTTATGCTCCACCAAGATGCAACTAAATCATAACACCTTAGTAATTAAGATAAATCAGAGCATAGCAATAAGTTCAATGACATGAAGTTAAAATAAGAACATGCTAGATCTAGTCATGGAGAGTGGCCAAGGTCACATCCACTCTCCGGTAGCATGGTATTTTGTTTATCCCTAGTGAGGCAACAAAGTAAGGTAGAAAACCCAAGTGGATCGCAGAACTATCTGTCACGTTCACTGCACTAGCCACCCCCGTTACTCCAACTAATGCACACGTTCCCCCTCACATGCTCTCATAAACATGCTTGATCATGACAAGTAAATAAGAACGGGACATAATATGCATCTACTTTCATAACTGAAAAAAACCATTGCAATCTCAAACATGTATTAACTCATAATAAAGATCCACCACAAAGGAATTACATAGATGACCGTAATCATGTTCAGCAGCTCATACGGTACTAATTAGTGAAGCTCATAGAGAGAGAGATACATAAGTTACTTCCACAAACCCATAGTCCAGGGTGACTACTCCCTCTTCATCATGGTGTCGGTGGAGATGTTGTTGGAGGGGAAGGAGACCACCCGGCAGCGCCCCGCCGGAGTTTTCCCCCTCCAATCTTCAGCTCCAGGTCTCTGTTTCGTGGTTTCTGTGTTTTGGCGGCGCTCCCTTTCGCGAAAGCCCTGGGGGTCTATATATAGTCGTTTTTAGGTCAAGACGAAGCTTCGGGAAGAAAGATCGACGGCAGCGGAGGCCCGAGGGCCATTTGGTGGGTCCCACGCGGTCAGGGAATCTGGCCGCGTGGGCCCACCCTTTCGGCCTTCTGGTCTCCGTTTCTTCGATTCCTTTGCGCCTACGTTTCGTTCCTTCCAAAAAATGATCCCCGTAAAATTCAGGTCATTTGACGTCGTTTGGGTCCTGAAACATCAAAATATAGAAAAAGGGTTTTCTGACAGCGCAGGGTTAATTCCAGAAAAATGGGGAATTGTTAATTATCCCCAAAACTCAATATAAATCATGAATATAACCCTTATATGATGCAAATAACATGGAATAACATGTAATAAAATGTAAAGTTCATGTATGCATTTTACATGCATCAACATCCCCAAGCTTAACCCATGCTCGTCCCGAGTATGAAGGTGATAAAACTAACATGGACTTTGCATTTTAATACTATCAATGGATATCAAAGGTGATTACTATTGCTACATAGAGTCAAATGATTCATTCTTCAAAGGAATAAAATATGCAAGATAAATTATGAAGTGATATCAAATACTCAATGTAAAGATGTTCAATGATAAATTCACAAAGTGTAACATAGAAGAAAGTACTATGGACCAAATGTATGCATAATGAAAAGTAAAAACATCCTATGGTGGTCATAGAGTACTTCTTATGAAAACTGAATATAAAAGGTGGACACTTTGGATAGATAAATAAGTAGAGGTAAAGCATGAATAAGTTTCATCTAACTTCCAAACACTTCTACTTAAGTTAATGCTTGCAATGTGGTAGTCATTGGTGTGGAGCTCTCATTACCCCTATCATAGCATCTTGAATGATTAATGTTTAAAGTGAAAGCAAATATGAGTGGTGTGCTTGACAATGTATTGGTTGAATGTCTCATGTCCCTTGAATACAAGTACCTACACCATGTGTTACTCACTTTGGTCCACAAAGTAAAATTAAATCAATAAAGGTCATTGCAAGTAATAATAGTATCATCAAGAACTGCACTGGGGTACCTCTTGCCCCTTGACATGAACAAGCCCATGTCAAAACAACAAGACAAACAGACAATGAACAATCTCAGCACTCTTTTATTTACTATGGGTATAGCTTTTTATTATGAGGTGCATCACTGAATGAACATTATGGTTATGCTGTAAATTTCCACCATGAATGATGCATGGCTTAGATTAGCGGCCCAGGCATTTCTCTAACCATTTATACAAACTCTTTGAACTTACTAAGTATCCACATTCATTTCACCCATGATAGGCATCCATAAACAAAAGTACATGACATCAACTAAATATAAATAAGTGCAATGTTGAAAGCTTGCCATGTGACAGCACATATGGGCTAACTCCCAACCAAAACATTGTCAAGCCCACAACTTCATAATTTTAATCACAATGGTTCATGCTTATTAAATGCAATAAAAGTAAATTGTGCATCAAGTTCGTGAGAGCTTTTAACCAATTTTTCCCATGACAATCAATAACATAAGCATTTAAATTCAGAAATGTAGATAACACAATATAACATGATAAACATACTTGGAATAGCATAAAGCTAATAGGTAGATATGGTGGACTCACTGGAAAAACTTTGGTTGAAGGTGTTGGGAAACAAGCTTTTTACTTGTTGTAATTTTTGGGCTAGCAATAGGGAGAAAGTTGACCATCTAAATGCATGCATAAGTGTCCATAGAACTAATCAATCCATGTTAAACCAAGTAAAGTTAAAATTCAACATCTAAACATGGTAAAAGATAGCTCTTGACAACACACTTGCAAATTAACATTCATTCAAAGCACATGAATTATGCAACTATATGTATCTTTTAAAATCAACTCAAACATCCCTATCCCAATATATTTAATAGCATCCAACATAATTCAACCCAAACTTCCAGTAGCTCTCTCATATATAAATGATAGTGGTGGTCTTATTAACAAACCGAAATAACAAAAGCAAAAAAAACAGACGCTCCAAGTTTATACGATAAAGTGCTTTGATCGAAAAACAGAAGTTAGACGTGTGCAAACCGAGAGTGTGTTGGTCTAGTGGGGTTGTCTTGACATCCCCAAGCTTATGGTCTTCACCATCCTTGGATAGCTCTTGGTGCAGCTCCTCTAATCCCTGTGAAAAAACTTCAAAACACCGTTTCTCCCATTTCTTTTCTGTGGGGTGATATTAGTAGTGATAAACAAATAGGTTCCTTGCTGCATAAAATCCTTAGGCAAAAATTCATATGAATGTCCAGAGAGTATATAATGTTGTATGCCTACTCATAAACTCAATTGAATCAAAAAGATTCAAGCAAAAAGCTCAAAGAATGCATCAAACAATATCAAGACAGAATCTGTCCAGAAAAACAGCAGCAGCAAAACGCATTTTTCTACCCTACTTAAACTCGTCAGAAAAATCTGAAAAAATCACGTATACAGAGGATGAAAAGTTGAAGCTACAGTTCAAATTACAGCTCAATCGGAGTTACAGATAAAAAATGAAAAATCAAACCGTGCACAGACTTCGTGCAGGCAGAAAACTCTCCGAAAATGAATAGCAACTTTTCAAACCCAAAATAGGTAAAACTTGGTTCTTTATTAAAAATCCACAAAACTAACAAACTACTCTCTTGTTACAGCAAGAGGACTCAAAGAAAATCTCAAACAAAAACAACCGGGTTGCCTCCCGTAAAGCGCTTTCTTTATAGCCATATAGCTAGGCTTACTTACTTGATAATCAAAGGGGACGTAGCTCATGAGGGAGCTTGAACCTTGGTGTGTCCCTCTTCCTTGGGAAGTGTTCCATGCTCTTCTTGTGTGGAAACTGAAACTTCACATTCCCTTCCTTTGAATCAATAATGGCACCTGTAGTACGAAGAAAAGGTCTTCCCAAAATAATAGGACTAGAGGTTTTATTCCCCATGTCCATGATTAGAAAATCAACAGGCACAAAAGTCATGTGTAACTCTACCATAACATCACTTACTTTTCCTAGAGCATGTCTAATGGAATCATCAGCAAGTGCAAGTTCAATAGAGCATTTCTCAATATTTTTAAGTTCAAGGACTTCATATAGTTCTTTAGATAATATAGAGACACTAGATCCTAGATCTAAATGCATGGTGTGTCTCTTTTCCAATGGTTACTAGTACTTAGGGATCCAGATATCCCCAAGCTTAGGTGGTATCATAGCTTCTTGATTGTACCTAGCAATCTTTTCTTTTAAGACATGATTAGCAATATAGGAACCAAAACCAGCCTGGTTAATATTAACAGAAGGATCACTTGCAAATTTTTGTAAGATAGAAATTAATTCATGCAAGCTACACTTCTCTAAATCAACAAATGGTTCCTTAACTTCACTAAGCATTTTAACTTCCTCAACTTTTTATCTCTATTATATAGATTAAATAATTCATAACGGTCATCAAACACATCTTCAGGTACTTGAGCTTTTTCTAAACTTTCTTTAATTTTTACTTCCAATATCAAGCCATCAAGTAGAATGTAAGCATCAGCAATAGTAGTATTTATGAAAGAACCCTTACATTCATTGTCTAAAAAGAGTTTAGAAGTTTCAGACAATCCTTTATAAAATATGTGCATGAGCATCCAATCTCTAATACCATGTTCCATTCCATAAGCTATACCTCTAAACCTTTCCCAAGTTTTAACCAAGGTTTCTTCCTTATTTTGTTTAAAGGTGATAACTATTTCTCATATTATAAACCATGGCTGAAAAACAAAACCTCTCAATGAATGCAGCTTTCAAATTAAACCAATTGCTAAAATTCCCAGGTGGCCATTTTAATATCCAATCTAGAGCTTTTCCAGCCAAGGAATAAGGAAAAAGCTTTACTTTGATCACATTAGCATTGGCATGAATCAGGTTTAATTCTTTGCATCTTTCATTAAATTTACTAAGATGTTGAAGAGCATCTTCTTTCGGTTTCCCAGAAAAACGATTTTCAAAAATCAATTTAGTGACATTAGGATCTATCTCAAATTCTTTAACAGGGAAATTCCTATCTTGAGGAAAATTCTTAACACTAAATGGCCAAAAAGTTCTTTTCTCCATTGAGCAAGTTTTTATGTTTTTAATTTTTTATGCAAAACTGAAAGTAAAATGACACTAATGCAACTCGAAATAACAAATGCAACACAAAAATGCAAAACTGAATATAAATATGCAAACCGAAATATAAAGATGATATGCAAGACAAGAACAAAACAAAATAAAATGATTGTAGGTAAAGATGGATAAGATGATGCTCACGTAGGTGCAACTCCCTCCCCAAGCTTAGGTTGTTACACAAGGGATGAAGTTGACTTGATGTGAGTGATCCTTGGATAAACCTTTCAGCTATGGTTCCCCGGCAACGGCGCCAGAAAACGTCTTGATGGCCCTTCACGTAGTTACCCCACAACGGCGCCAGAAAACAGTTGCTAGCCCTTCGCGTGGTACCTGCGTGAAAAGTAAATGGGTTAGGTTGAGACTCCAAGTGCAGAGTGTATGTAGTAGTGGAAGACAGTTTTCCCCACGAGGGGTGACTCGAGGGTTTAATATCGAACTCTCGGGGAACCAGTATTTCAGGTGTTATCTCCTTATCCTTCTCTTGAGAACCTGCAACAAAATAAATTGTTTTGTGCCCTCAACCTCACCAAGTGGTTGTCAAGCACAAGGTGTGAGAATGATAATAAAATAAATATGCAAACAGTAGTAAATATGCAATGATGGTAAAAAAATGCAATGATGGTGGAAACAATGATAAATGATATTTTTGGGTTTTTTATAATGATGCAAGATGTAAAAGTGTTTTTGTATTTTCGGATTTAAAATGGCAGCAAACAAAAGTGGTGATAAAAGTGTTGGAAAGGTGTTTCTTATGATTAAAAATGGACCGGGGTTCATGGTTTCACAAATGCACTCTCTCTTGATAACGTGGTAGACAATGGAACACTAAAATTAACATGAAGATGGCAAGACATGGTTTGACAAGTTATTAATAATATGGGCATCACGTCCTAACATAGAGATCTCAAGTATAAGTTGTTCTCTCTCTTATGCTCCACCAAGATGCGAACTAAATCATAACACCTTAGTAATTAAGATAAATCAGAGCATAGCAATAAGTTCAATGACATGAAGTTAAAATAAGAACATGCTAGATCTAGTCATGGAGTAGTGGCCAAGGTCACATCCACTCTCCGGTAGCATGGTATTTTTGTTTATCCCTAGTGAGGCAACAAAGTAAGGTAGAAAACCCAAGTGGATCGCAGAACTATCTGTCACGTTCACTGCACTAGCCACCCCCCGTTACTCCAACTAATGCACACGTTCCCCCTCACATGCTCTCATAAACATGCTTGATCATGACAAGTAAATAAGAACGGGGTACATAATATGCATCTACTTTCATAACTGAAACAAAACCATTGCAATCTCAAACATGTATTAACTCATAATAAAGATCCACCACAAAGGAATTACATAGATGACCGTAATCATGTTCAGCAGCTCATACGGTACTAATTAGTGAAGCTCATAGAGAGGAGAGATACATAAGTTACTTCCACAAACCCATAGTCCAGGGTGGACTACTCCCTCTTCATCATGGTGTCGGTGGAGATGTTGTTGGAGGGAAGGAGACCACCCGGCAGCGCCCCGCCGGAGTTTTCCCCCTCCAATCTTCAGCTCCAGGTCTCTGTTTCGTGGTTTCTGTGTTTCGGCGGCGCTCCCTTTCGCGAAAGCCCTGGGGGGTCTATATATAGTCGTTTTTAGGTCAAGACGAAGCTTCGGGAAGAAAGGATCGACGGCAGCGGAGGCCCGAGGGCCATTTTGGTGGGTCCCACGCGGTCAGGGAATCTGGCCGCGTGGGCCCACCTCTTTCGGCCTTCTGGTCTCCGTTTCTTCGATTTCCTTTGCGCCTACGTTTCGTTCCTTCCAAAAAAGTGATCCCCGTAAAATCTCAGGTCATTTGACGTGATTTGGTCGCCTGAAACATAAAAATATAGAAAAAGGGGTTTTCTGACAGCAGGGTAATTCCAGAAAAATGGGGGAATTGTTAATTATCCCCAAAACTCAATAAATCATGAATATAACCCTTATATGATGCAAATAAACATGGAATAACATGTAATAAAATGTAAAGTTCATGTATGCATT